>PJRA01000288.1:239349-252247 GCA_016987375.1 Brachionus koreanus
AAAATCATAATTCTATTGAAAAATAAATTCTTTACATCAGAATAAAAAAACAGAACTTAATATCATTTTTATTTTTTGAGATATTCGCTTTTAACTTTTGTCCATTTACTTATGCATCACCCGTTAGTATATCAAGTATGTATAGCTTGATAAGTTACCCAATTAAGAAATTAATTTTATCAAAACTGGGAATTTTTTGAAGCTGAAGTGTCAACAAATTTGCGCTTTTATGATAAATATCAACTATAATAAAACAATAATCTACATTTAAATGAAAACATCTTTTGAACATTATTTTTATCTTGTAACAAAAATTATTTATCTACTATTTAATATATCTACTTTTTTAAATAAATTTATCTATTAATGAAAAACTATGGCAATCAATAAACATTTTTCTTTGTAGAGAGACTTAATATAATATTTTTTTTAATAGTTATCCTCAAGTTATCAATTTTAGAATTTCAAAATAGGCCTATTACTGGTTTTAAGTAGATTTAAATTCAAAGAATATAGTTAGAAATTCAATTAAATAATATTTGTTTTTTAAGATCAAATACACTTAATATGCAATTAAGCGAACATTAATGATTAATGGGAGATGGGGGCACTCATTTCATTTTTCAGTAGCTTTTTGAGCAACAGTTCTGATCCGACACAGAGGTTACTCGATGGATTAATACTTAGCAGCTGATTAATTGTTAGTTAAATTTATACATACAATATCCAGATTGTGATCGCGATAGAGCTTTGTCTCCAAAAGCATAATTTTTGTAATGGGGGGCCTGATTTGTTTCATTCAGCACGCCATTTGCCTCTTCTCGAAACAGTCTAAATTTTTCATAGGCCCAATTTTTAGCTCGATCATTATTCCTTTAAAAAGCTTAAAATTATTCTCTAATATTCTAATATTGTTTAAAACTAAAAAAGAATTACATCATAAAAAAGCAATATAGTGCGTAGAATATTAGAAGACACATTGATTCGTACCAGTAGACTCTATCGTCATGAATCAATAAAAAAACCAGTAGAATTGAAATTGTGTAGAAAAATGAGTCTCTTATGAAAGGCCAAGTTGACAATTGAGCACTCTATGAAGAAATAAAAAAAAACAGAAAAAAAATCAAGTCGTAAATTTACTCCAGAGACAAAAAGTCCGCATATTCCAACAATAAAAAGAATGTTAAATATGGCTGAGCCAACCGAAGAGCCAATACCTGCTACTGAATCACTTGCGAATGCACTAACAAGTGTGATAAATACCTCTGGTGTGCTACTTCCAATCGCCATAAATGTGGCACCTAGTACATCTTGATCTAGATTTAGTCTTTTTCCAATAAGTTCAATTGAATTCATAAAATACTCATTGCATACAATTAAAATTGATTTAAGCAAGTAAATGGCAAATAGTATGTGAAATATGAGTGCACCTCTTTGTCTTGCCTTTTGACTGAAAAGATCTTTGGGAAACTCGTTTATGCTTGACAACACACAATATTCACCAGAATTCACATCGCCTATATCCTCATTATTTGTTGCTGTAAAATTTTTTTCATCTTTTTAAAATTTGTCAGAATTAAGATTTATTATTTTTGTGAAAAAAAAAATTTATTAATAAAAAAAATCGAATTATTCTCTTATTAGTCTTATTGATTTCATTATGAGCCAAAAATTATTGTCAATAAATCATGTTGAGTCATAAAATTTTGCAAGGAAAAAAATTTTTTTAAAGACTGGATATTTTGATTTTAGCAACTTTATGATTCTAAAACTTTAAGTCATTGTTTATTTTGATTCTAAAAAATTTTATTAGAAAATAAATTTTATAGAATCAAAATTTTGAAATTTTGCTACTTTTACGTAATTATTGGAAAAAGGTTTATCATCAACATTAGTAACTTGTAAAATATCACAATTGACGATATATCGTCACCTTAATTTGGTTAACAAGGCTAATATAATGGTTTTAATAGAAGAGATGGCATGGTTTGAAATTCTTTCTAATCCAGCAAATAGCCAAAATATCTCTGCAATTAATTAACATTATTTTTGTACAAAGCCTCACATTACTTAAATAAAAATCAAGTTGAAAAGGCATGTCGTGAATTTTTTTGACTTCAAAAGCCGTGAATGGTACAGGAGCTAAGAATCCCAAATCTAATGGTTTTAGATTAATATTAATACTTAGAAATTCATTTATTTTTTTATTGAAAAATTAAAAAAGCCATAAAATTTTTTGACTCACTAATATTTATTGATATTTTTATTGTAAAAAAAAAAAATAAAAATTTTTTGAAATATCTAACTTGAATACTTTGTTGTTAAATTTTTTTTTTTAATTTTTTAAAAAAATTTTCTAATTAATTCAGTAAAATGAAGAGACTTGGACACCACCTTGAAATATAACGATACCTTTATACAGTCTAAGACAAATAAATACATACTTGGTTTGCTTAAATTTACGTCAGATAAAGTTGAATCGACAATTAAAACTAAAATAAATAGACAAATTGAATTTGTTATCTTCATTTTTGTTTGTTTTTGGGTTAGATTTGGCAACACAAAAAAATTGCTGATTTATTTCATTTTAGTTTGTCAAATATAAAATATCAGATTTGGTAATTGGCACACTGTGAATGCTGATTTAAAAAAAAATCTAAAACTGAAATAAAAAATGAACAATTACTCATATTTTTTAATTAATTAATTTTGCATTCCTAATTAATTATTAACAAGCAAACAGAAAACAAAACAAAAATCGACAACAACAAAAACTCATTCTCTTTTTTCTCATTTGAAAACATGTTTCGTTCTCGTCAAAATTGATAAACTGCTCCGATCGATATTTTTCTAATTATAACAAAAAAATAAAAAATAAAAAAGCTTAACTATTCTTCCGTCTTTAAGCTTGGAGCCAACTTTATTATGAATGCCGTCACAATAATCTTAAGTTACACAATTTATCCAAATGTATGTTGAGCTAATTAGGCGTTGATTAAGACTATCTTGAAAATAAGCAGTGGATGATTTCGATTTCATGCCAGAAATAGTCGTAAAATGAGCCGTAATAAAAGCAATATCGATTTTTTTAAGATGCACTTTGTTTGCCATTCAAATTAAGGGAATAAAATAGTTCGAATTAATTTGTTTAATTTGTTTTTTTTTCTTTATTTTTCTCAATTCTATTGCATACAAGCAAACTTGATTTGACAATATTGACTCAAGAGACAAACTCATTAAAGAATAAGTAGAATTTTTATTTTCCATTTTTTTTTTCAGAAATTAATTGATTTTTATCCGATCAAAAATTGAGAAAATTTTATTTGACATCATTTAATTATTTATTTAAAAAAAATTAAAATACTAATAAAAATTTAAAACTAAACTAATCTTTAATAATTTTTTGCAATTTGATTTAAATAAAAAAATTTTAAAAAATAGTATTTGTTAATTTTAAAATATCTCAAAAGCCAACTTGCTGTAAAAACAAGGTAATAACTGTGAAATTAAAATACGAGTAATTTTTCGAAAAGAAAATATTAAAAATAAGACATAAAATTGATTTTTTGTTTAAATTTTTTTTGTTGGCAGAACTCTTTTTATATTTTCAATAATGTTGGGAATTTTTCACAACGAGTCGACTTAAAAAAAATTAAGTTGTTTAATTGTTTTGGGCCTAATTTTAGACTTTTAGTATCGATAATAAATAAAAAAAAATTTGACGAAATACAATTTTTTTTTATAATCAATTATTTCGATCAGAAATCGAACCAGGACAGTTTGATTAGAAGAAAAATTAATCCACGTCATAACCAACTCGTCTACTATATAATTTTTTTTGTCATTTTTTGAAAATGTCTGTGAATTCAAATAATAAATATTAATTTCTTGAAATATGTATAGAGAATGCTAGAAATAATTTTATTTAAATGATAACAAGCAACAATAAAATTTTAGAGTCTACTCGAGTCGACTGAAGTCGAATTAAAAAAAAAACAGTCGACTCGAGTCGACTAAAAAAAAATCCTAGTCGACAAGTTTTATTTTACCACTATTATTTTACTAACATACAAAATTTGATTTTTTTTCAAGAAAATTCAAGATAATTCATTCATAATATATCAGTCCTTATTATCATAGTTTTAAAGGACGCTTTAAAGGAACATTTTTAAATTAAATATGCTTTATTTAAATATAGAAAAGCTGATTTAATAACTGAAAAAAATGTTCTTTTAATTATTTTCTTAAACCTACTTAGTAAATACTTTCAAGCTCAGAAATTATTTAAAAAAACATAAATTTCTCAGTATTTTATAATAATAGAGAAAAAGAAAACTAAAGGAGATAGCCAGTTTTAACAGAAAATCGAAAATCGTCAGCATAGCTCCTTATGCTTAGATTTTTTGAATAAAAAGTAATCAAACACTCTCTGAAAGCTGGTAAAAATATCTAAGCATAAGCAGCTAGGTTTCTTAACAGATCCTATTCATAAATTTTTAATTCTATACTAATTCTTAAAACAAAATTTAAATTCAAGTTTTGATGCAAAATTTTTTCAATTTTAATTTTATCATTTTTTTGACTTGTTGGGTATAAGATTTTTGTTTTCAGACTCGAATGAAAGTGACCATTTAATTGAACGGAATGAATCCTCTAAAAAATCATTAATTCCTCTTTCTCGTTTTCACTCATATTTTTTCAATCAAATCCTCTTCGTTATCATTGTATTTCAGATTTTCTTCATTTTCTGACTCATCGTCATAATCTTCATTGTTTATGCGATCTAAATCTTATTCCCAGTATTAGAATTCGGTTTTGTTTGTGACCAGATGCAAAATAATAAATAAGTTATACAACTGAATATTCAATTGATTGATGATTGTTTGAATTCGGTAGATATATTACAAAAACTTTATAGTTAACATTGTTTGAATGGTGAGAATGAATTTCTGTGTAAACTTTTGAATTTTGTTCTGATAAAATTTCTTCACATATTTTAAATTTATATACTCCATTTATTTTAAAATGCTCTGCTAAATAACCGAAGCATATCTTAAGATGATATGACTTCAAAGTTTGTTCAGTAGTCAGGCAAGGGTGGGTTCTCTCTCCATATAAGTAATAACAATTGACTTCCCATTGATTTGTTATTCTAATTGGACAAAGATAATCCAAATTGTTTGATTTTTAAATTGTGAAAAAGTTAAGAAATGGCTCACATTTTTCTTCTCTTTCTCGGTGACAATCCCAATTCTTCTAAAAAATGCTTTGTTTGGAATCCACTTATAAAAATAATTAAAATATTCTAGAACAAAACTAAAATGTAAATTCGAATTCCTAAATACTGTCTTATTAGTAAAGAGAACAGAATAAAGACTGTTTTTTTTTCGGTAAAATGGAAAATAATATGCTGAGATGGGTAATGATAGGTCCAAATCATGCATAGAGACTATTATTGATCGATACAATCGGCATTGTGAATTTTGAAACAAAAAAAAAATAAAAATTTTAAATTAAAAAAACTTTTTTTCTTAGGGTCAAAAAATTGTTCTGCAAAATTTTTCAACTTATACAAAGTTTGTGTCACCAAAATTTAGTCTATGCAAAAACTGTGCATTTGTGCAAAACAGTATATGCATTAGGAAATTATTAAAATTAAATTTCAGAAATTTTACACAAACTAAATTTGGGTGACACAAATCTTGTATCAGCTGATACATTTTGCACAACGATTTTTGGACCCTTTGAAAAAAAATTTCTTTAATGTAAAGTTTTTGTTTGTGTATTTTGTTCCAGAATTCACCATACCATAAAGTAGTAGTAGTAGTAGTTACTGCGATATAGTGCTTTATACCAGCGTAAATATGCGCTTAGCCATTTAGTCTATTGCAGTCCTTGTGAGTTATGCTTGAATATTTATTTACCAATTATTGCCTTGAAAACATTTATTGTTCTTGCTTCTTTTTGTAGCTTATTCCATGATTCAACAACTCTGTTTGTAAAAAATTGATAACGATAGTGTCCTTTTTTGCAAATCTCTTACAATTTAATAATATTTTCTTTTCTTAGATTAAGGCATAAGCTATTTGCATAATTTATTCCTTTTTCAAAATTTATCGTTTCAAAACCATTTATTATTTTAAACATCTGAATTAAATCTCCCCTTAATAGTCGTTGTTCTAAGCTCATCAAACCAAGTAGACTAAATCTCTCTTCATATGATTTGTCACTTATACTATTGATTATCTTCGTTGCTCTATGTTGTACATTTTCGATTAGTTTGATGTCAGATTTTAATGAAGGTGACCAATTGCAAAATCGTATTCTAAATGAGGTCTTACAAGCGATGTATATAGAGGAATTAAAATCTGTTATCCAGGTAAGTAAAAGAGCTTTTTATCTGTCCTAAGATATATAATGAAGCAAATTTATATAACCATCATTCAAGATCTGGAAGACCTACGATCACTATCAAAGATGATCGCCAATTTGTCAGTTTGGTTAAAAAAAATAGAGCCTGCCATCACATATTTTAGCTCATAATTGGAAACTGTTCAATGGCAGAATAGCATCAGATTCTCTGTTTAGGCAAAGATTATTAGATAGAAAGCTCGAATGTTCAATATTCAAAAAAGAAAGAAATTAATTCTTTGAAATATGGTTCTGAATGAGCTACTATTGTCTAGGAATTTTTTCTTTACTTGACAGAAGGCTTAATTTTCACAGATATGTTGATACTTTAGGAAATAACTATTTTTTGAGAGAAGAAGAAACCTTCATAATTCAGCATGACAATGCCCCTTGTAATCGTGCCAAAATAGTGAAGAAATCCAAGAGCTAAATATTAAAGTCCTATCTTGGCCTGCCAACAGTCCTTACCTGAATTGCCTTGAAAATTCATGGAGCTGAACCGATAAAGAGATTGTAAATCAAGAGCCAAGGTCGTTAGATGAGCTGAAGAAATTCGTCTCAAGTATTCTAAAAATATACCAAAATAAAAAACTAAGTAGACCAAAAGCCAAAAAGAATTAATGAGTGTTTGAAAAATAATGGCGGTTTAACACTTAATTAGGAGCATTATTCAACTTGTTTCTTAACTTTTTCACAATTTAAAAAATCAAGAAAATTGGATTGTCTCTGTCTAATTAGAATAACAAATGAATGGTAAGTCATTTCAGTCAATTTTTTTTTATTTTGATCTAATTGAATAAAGAATTAAGTCGACAAAACAAAGTTTCTAGTAGATATTTTTAAGCCCTTTTATAAAAAATAATAACAGCTGTTTTGGGTGTTTTTTATTCATAAAAAATTTTAAATATGATGATTGTAAAAATTAGTTATAAAAAATTGATTTAGTGATAATAATTTTTGTATTTTACACCCGATGTTGTTTTTTCTCAATGTGGACCGGTGTAGCTTTAATAGAATACATTTTTTAAAACGTAAATTTATAAATCAATAAAATAAGAGAAAAAATTTAATTTAATTTTAAAATTCTGATTTATTTTGCAATGCAGCAAGCACATATGCAACAGATGCAACCGCCTAAAATAGAGGCAATGATAGAAACACCAATTAAAATGTAAGAAACAGTAATGGTCCAGAAAGCAAAAAGATATAGGGTTTTGTCACAGTATAGGTCCGATAATGTATCAATATAATCAACTTGTCCATTCTTTGAGTAAACCCATACATTACCTAATTATTCTTTTATATTACTAATAACTAAAACATAATTAAATTTACCTGTGATAAACCAAGCGAATTGAAAAAGTCCTATTATTCCAGTAATCAAGCTAAATATTCCAATAACAACTGCATTTGGTCTTTTTGAATAAAAAATTTAAAAATTTACATTTTTTAATTTCCATAGTTACTTAATAAGCTGAAAAATTAATGACATCACTATAACAATTGAGAGAAAAAGGGCAACTGAACCAGACACAACAAGCCAGACTGGAATGTAGGGTTCAATAGTACACTTGTCCAAATAACTAGCGCCTACCACAATCATTGCAATCGGATAAGCGCAAAAGATAATCATAAAAATGATTATTAAAACACCCGAAACTAAAAAAAAAATTATAAAGCATTTAAATTTTTAAACAATTTATTACATAAATAAATTTTCGGGTTTGACTCCTTTAAATCTCTTATTTTGTCCATTTTGTTGATCTGGAATTATTTTTAATTAAACAAAAAAAAAAGTGGAATAAACAGTAAAAAAATTTCTATTTTACTAGTTATTTTATTTCACAACTAAAATAGTTTAACTAAACTTAAATAAAAATATTTAAAATTGTGTTATTTTAAGAAAAAAATGAAAATTTTTTTATTTATTTTTTAAACAAATCACGGCTAAACCAAATTTTTTTTTAAATTCAAACACAAGATTACAAGAGTAAATGAGAGAATCATTATGAAGTTTTATTCATTCTTTCGATTATTTTGATTTATAGTGACGCAAATATTCTAAAAAAGAAACTCTACTAACTTTTTCAATATATTTCTAAATTTTTTTAACTGCAAAAAACTCAAAAATTATTCACATTTTTGTTTTGTTATTTTTTAACTTAAGCAAATTTAAATTATCAATTTAAAATGTTATAATGTTATAATGTAAAAAACATTCGACCTCTCTGGATCAAAAATTTTTGCTATTCACATTTGCAGATTACAATTTCGACCTCGAAATTGGGATTTTGATGTCTGCAAATTTGACAATGAAATGCCTAAAATCAGGAACAATAATACTCAAGGTTATAAACTTGCGTCCGAGAATATTCCAAAAGAACAAGTTAAAAAAAGTTAGACTTAATTTTTTTTGCTAAAAATAAACTTAAAAAAAAAAAAGATGTTTAAGTTAACACTAGAAGCACCAAGCATTTTTTCACATTTTTCTTAATTTAATTATTTCATAAAATAATTTATAATAATTTTATAAAGCAATATTATTTTTAAAGAAAATTTTAAAATTTACATATAACAAAAAATGTATTCAAATGAAAAATCTATTCAAAAGATACGAGGATTTAAAAATTTTTAAAACGAGTCATTTTGACTCGTTTGGTGCTTCTAGTGTTAAAAAAAGATGCGTTAGGAAAAGATTTGCTTTTTAAAAACCAAAAATTTATTTTAACATACTCAATTTTTGAATAAAAAAATATATTTGATAAAAATTTCAAATTATAGAGCCTTTTTTGGCCAATTGTTTGCATTTGCTTTATTTTAGCTGAATTATCTTCTAGCTCTTCATCCAAATCGTTTAATGAATCCTTTGGATCTATTTTATATTTTTGCGTTTTTGATACGTTCTATTTGTCTTATACACGATACCTTTTTTCTAAGTTCTTTTTTTTCCATTTTAATTTTTATTTTTAAGTGTGCTTAAAAGATTTTTGTCTTTTATTAAGGTTTTTTTGTATGTTAAAAATGCAAGTATGTTGTGATGAAAAGTTGTTATACTGTTTTATCTGTATGTTAAATAGTTTTATTATTATTTTTTAATATTTAATAAATAGTTTACTTGTTTAAATTTAAAAAATGTTAACAATAAAATATCTCAAAGATGCACTAGCTTTGATTGTTTATAAAGCAAACTAATCAAGTAATCAATGGTTTCGGGTTAGGGTCTTCGGGTTTAGGATTAAATAATTTTTGGTATAATTTTGTTTTATATTCGGTTTTGGGAATTAAATTGTTAAATTTTGAATTAATATGTTTAATTTTAAATCATGGTTGAGTTGAAATAAAAGTTCTAAAACAAAAGTGACCAGATTTAATTTAGCATTTAAAGATAGATAAAATTTAGCTGAGTTTAAATATGCAATTTGTTTTTAAAAAGAAGTTTTGTGAATTTGAGTAAATGCTGAAAAAAATTAGTTAAAATTTATCTTTTTTATTTGAAATGTACATTTTTAGACTTGAAATTAACTAATAAATCTAATAGAAAAATTAGATTTTAAAAAAATTATTTATTTAAAATTTTGAAGCTAAATTTTCATTTTGTTTCATTCATTCCACAAGTTTATTCATTTGGACATGCGTGCATAAAGTGAAGGCTGTGTGTAGCGTAAGCATACACATCAGATATGCGTGTACCTTTTTGTGTTATGTTTAAATAGTTTAGTGGCAAAGGTTTTCTGTACGCTGCAATGCACTGTTCGTGTGCGATACAATTTATGTAATCCAAATTTTTTTGTGTTTATTTTTATTTAACTGTGATCAGAACTAGTATTAAACACCAAATTTAATTTTCTTTTTTTCCTCTTTTAAATAAAATAAAATGTTTATTCAATGTTTTAATTTCTTTTTAAATTAATCTAAATTTGTTTAAATAAATTGTTAGGAAGAAATAAATGAAATAAAATTCGATTATTGTAAATATTTTTAGGTTTTAATTAAAATGTTCTTGAGAGAATAGATTTTTACAATTGATAAAAATCACGACTTAATTGACTAAAATTGTTTGAAAAATCAAAATAAATGACAATTTTTGTTTTAATTTAATTAATTTTATATTTGCACTCAATAAAATTTTGAAAAACAATAAAACCAAATTCGAGTATAAAAACGTCAACTTTGTCTAAATAAAATAGCTAGATAATTTTTTTTTTCAAATATGAATGAACATTCTGTAAGTCAAAAAATATTTTCATATTTTCCTTTAGTAATTATAACTCTTGGTCTATTTGGCAATACATTATGTTTTCTGATATTTCGCTTCAGTAGTCAATTTAACACGATTTCATCTATGGTATTTCTTTCTTTTGTTGCCACATTTGACACTATATCTTTATTCGAATGGAATCTAAATCATTTTTTGTCACCAAATTTTCAAATTGAGCTAGAAAAATCAAATCTATTTAGCTGCAAAGTAGTCATTTTTATCCAAATATTTTCTTTGCACACAACAGCCAATTTGTTAAGTGTAATGTGTGTGGACAGATATGTGGCCATAAAATCAATTCCGGGCTCTATATACAGTCGTTTACCCTTTTCAAGTGTGATATCATCTTATATATGGTGCATATGTATTGCTCTTTTCATGTTTCTATTCAACTCTCATATTTTAATATTCAATGGGAATTATGTAAAAGAATACGAAAAAAATGTGACTCAATATGGGTTCGATAATGGATCAATTTTCTCCATTTCAATTTTAATTAAAGAAAAAGAACATTGCTACTGGTATTCGTCTAAATTCAAATTATTTCCCATATTGGATAAAATAAACCTAGTCGTTTATAATTTAATACCATTTAGTGTAATGATTGTGTTCAACATTTTATTAATAAAAACAATTTTATTTGATAACAAGCCTGCTATTTATTTAAATAATGTAAAATATTTGAAAGCAATGAGAAAAAAAAGAAAATTGACTATTTCGATTATAAGCATTTCATTTGCTTTTATTTTTATGACGGCACCTTCATCTATTGTTTTTAGTTTTTTTTTCGATAGAGTAGTTAAGAATAAACATGGACTATTAGTAGTTAGTATTTTAGATTCAATTGCTTTTTTGTTTCATTCAAGTCTTTTTTTTAATTGTCTTATTACTAACAAAAAATTTAGACAATTTTGTTTCAAATGTTTAAATATGACTAGAACAAAAGTGATAGCTTCAACCACCCAAACAATGTAGTTCTATTTTTGTTTTTCCCTTTTTTTCAAAAATTATTTAATAAAATATTTAAATCTAAAAAAATATTTTAATTTTAAATTTTCTAGGCAATTGTGATAAACAGAGTAAGTAAAAGTGAAAAGATTTATAAGCTTGTTGTATTTATCTCAATAACTAAAACACCGACTCTAGCCAACTTATATGTCTATAGTTTCACATTGAAATACTATGATCTAATGCGTTTAGCAAGTTACTAGTATTTAACACTGTGTAAAATATTAGACACAAAGTTCTCTTTTTTTTTAATTAGAAAATATTAAGAAGATATAATTTAACACTTATTATTATTTGTTATAATTTTCTTTTTGTTATTTTCTTTATTTGTTTAGGCTAGAAGTGGCCACTTATTAATAAAGTTGTTATTTAATTTTTTTCTTTATTATTATTTTGTGTTATAACCGCGAACCACCAGATCCTAACAGATCCGTAACAGATTTAAGGTTTATAACAAGCTATGTAAGTAAATAAATGAAAACTTAAAAAATAATGTTTTAGAAAGTCTAATGAATCTAAATCCTTTCAGACTTTGAACAAACTAAGTCTGACTTGATCTTCTTTCTTTCAACTAATGTATAAGTTCAGTTTTTCAAAACTTTTATGATCCTTTATTTTGATTTTTGTTCAACTCTTGTGCTATGTATTGACTTGGTGAAAAAAATTGATAAAAAATTATCGATGTTTTTGGTCTAATTGAAGTTTATGATCAAATTAAAAAATAAGTTTTTGAAACTTTTTTCTTAGTTAAAAAATTAAATGCATAAAAATATTTTAATGTTGAGCATAATATGTTGAATCATAGCCAAGTATTGTGCATTTTTATGCAGAAAATTTTGCAGAAATTTGCAGACATAAAAAATTTAATTTAAGAAAATTTACTTTGAAAATATGCTAAAGTAAAAAAATTTTTACTTAATTCCAACTCAATAGATCATAATAAGGGCATAAGCTCTAAATCTTTAAAAATTTTAGTACAGCAAAAAATTTGATACAGTTTCGTCAATATTCTTCCAAATTCGACAACATTGTTCGTTGTCTTTAAGATAGTTGAAATTCATGAATCCTTATTAGCCAAAATAAAGCATTTTTTTTTACTCTTTTCTATCCTAGTGGATAGCGGGTAAGAGCTCATCTCCTTTTCAAGTACCTTTTTGAGCAACAGCTCCGATCTGACACAGAGGCTACTGCATCGAGTTGATCATCTACACTGAAAATTTT
>PJRA01000288.1:263955-300888 GCA_016987375.1 Brachionus koreanus
AGATTTTGCACATCATTAGCAGACTTTGACTTTTGGTGCAACTAAGTATGTTGCAGTTTGTTGCACTTATAGAACTAATTGTAAGCTTTCAGGAAAAAAGTTATTAGATTTTTTAGCATTTTTTTTATTTAATTTATAAAAAATTTTATGAAATAAATACTCTTTCATGATTGTTAACCTCCACGCTACTGCTGGTCTTATATACTAGCACCAGATCATTCACTAAGAGAGCACAGAGAGACACTTTGCTAAAATGTCTCGATAATCAAAAGAGGGGACTCTCTCAAGTCACAATCAAAGCAAAAAGAATCAGGGTAGCATGTATTTTTTTTTAACTTGACTGGAATTTTAAACCCGAATTCCAATTCTTTGAATTGTTATCTTTTATCCACAAGCTTAAATTGAAGGGTTTAATTTTGCCTAAATTTATTTAGCTAAAATAAATAGTTTGACTATTAAATTATGATATATACAATTTTAGAAATATTCTTTCGAAAAAATTGGATATCTAGCATTTGTTAAATACTATGCGGGAGGTAGGATGCACTTTGTTTTAACAGTATATTCTCATTATATTCTCAAAAGTAAATATTGAGGGCTGAACCGCTGTGGAACCTTAAAAAGCTGAAAAAGAGTCACAAACAAACAAATTTATCAGATTGAAGTTCGAATAGAGAGTGATGCAAGGCGAATGAACAAAACCAAGTTTTCAAAATTTAATTAAATAGCTTAAAAGCTACTTGAATTAATTTTAAAAAGAAAAAAAATAATGATTCATTTAATACGGTACTTGATTTTATTTAAATATATACTAAAAAACCATTCACGTTCACTTAGATTTTGTGTTTGTATTTAACTTATTTATATTTTATATTTTGGCTACCAGAGTGGCCACTTTCTATTTAGATAAATGATTAACTAACCAAAAATTATTAGTTATATTTCTTTGATTGCTCTGTAGTAAAACATTTCGGTTAATTTTTTAAAATCTTTATTAATTAAAAATAAAGAATTTAATTCACTTCAAAATAATGAATATAATTTTCTTTCAAAATAAATTTTAGAAAAAATTTTTTTACTCTTTTTTTTGTGAATATTATTTAATGCTTAAAATTGGCATATTGAAGTTTTTGCACAAAAACAACTTCAACTAGTTTGTAATATTTAATTAGAAAATTTGATAAAAGTTAAAAAGTGTAAATAAGCACATATAAATAATGACTTGTTTAAACCTATGTTTTATTTGGCTTTCTGCTTTGTTTCGTGATGTTGTTGAAGATGGATTTGTTGTTGCTATGGCTGATGTAGTAGTATTAACAATGGACTTTTCAGTTTGATTGTTGAAGCTAGATGTCAAATTTAATTCTGATGAATTAAAACTATTTTGATTAGTTGCAGAAAATATTTCTTGATAGGAATTAATTACTGATTTTAAATTCAAATTATTACCAGCAATTTCGGAATCACCAGTGATACTAAAATCAAAAAGACAGTATTTATCATCTCCACATAGTTTTTCAGCTAGTTCTTTTTGTGTTTCGTTTTCAAAATCTATTCCATCTTGCATAAAAATAGGCACATAATCTCCATTTCTAGCTGAAATAGACGGCAATTTATTTAAAATGCTCATTCTGTCACTTACAAGCCATTTTTGGCCGAAATTTTCAAATATATCTTTATCATTTTCGGCATTCAGATTTAAAACTGTTCCATTTGGCAGCGTAAAATCATCGTTTTTATTACCATTAAAATTTCCCATGAGACCAGTTGTTTTACCTTTGTATAAATCAGATATTGAAGTGAAAATTGTCAAAGCATTTTTCGATTTAGTTGAATTAATTTCAAAGCTTATTCCATTTTCATAAATTAAACTAATACTATTCTCTTCTGCTTGTTTAATTATGAGCCCTTTTAATGAGCGATCATAAAAGTCAAAATATTCACTTTTATTAATAATGATGACCAGTTGGGATTTCACGAATCTGATCTCAACATGGTCTGTTCCGTTGCCTTGAATAGCAATTGATTTGTAAACTGTACCTTTGGTCATCTCACCATTAGCTTGCAAAATAGGGGCCAATTCTACATGAACAGAAAAATTAGCTTCTTTGACTTGGAAAAAAACAAATTCTCCATATCCATTGAATGTATATTGGATGCCATCGAATGTGGTAAAATGTGGATCACCTGCACCACCGCCAAATGCAGGAGGCTGCCAATTACTGCCATTGTTGGATGGTCTTTTTTCAAAATAAAGATCACAATTGTTCGAAAGCAAACAACAGCGAGTATAAGGAAAAATTTTTGATTCAACTTTTTGTCTATTCAAAGCTAACGAATGCTGTAGGTCCAAGCTACCGCCACCAGGGTGTCCAACTAATAAAGTTCCATTTTTATCATAACAACATTGCTGCTGTGCAACATAATTGTCTACCTCAACTCCAAATAGAGATGTATAACAAACATTTGCACCTGGATGAATAAAGTCACATGCTTCACTGTTTTTTGGATTACACGAATCTACTATCAAATCAAAAAAAAAGGTTTGATTTTGATCAAAAGGTAGGACTGGTGGACAAGCTGGTAATGCTTGAGATATTGGAGTTGGATCAGGTTGCTTTTCATACCAAAATTTACAATTTTCTTCGGCCACTTCTAATTGATTAATTAAAATTATTGGTATCAAAAAATCATATTTTAAAAAGCCAAAATATTTATAAGAAATAGCAAAATAAATTATTTCCACATCTTTTTTTGGCAAATGATTATAAATGATAGAAGAATTTATTTTAAAAGTTTGATTTTGATCTGGTTCAATCAGAGTAACATATGAACGATTAGCATTCGGGCGAACTAAATAAATGTCATAAAAATCTAAATAAAAATCATAAAAGCTAGATAAATTAACAATTATTTCTTCATCTGTAGTAAAATTATAGACTGGCTTTAAATTAACAAGGATTGGTGAATTAAAACTTTGTAAAATTTCTGGTTCTTTGGCAAACATGATATTGCCCAAATAAATGGTTTGATCACCAACTAAGATATCAATAGAAAAATCGCCACTAGTATTTAAAAATGGTGTTGTAAAAATGCAGGTAGAAAAATCAACAATTTTACATTCAATTACATACTTAGAATCAATAACAACATTTGGATTTACACTAGTGTTTAGACAAAGATCAATTACTAATATTTCTTCTCCTCCTAAAGAAAAGTAATATAAAAATGAATATAAAATATATGGATATTTATTTGAGCAGTCGAACTTTAAAACATCTGTATCATCAATTTTGTATATCCATCTTCCTGGCAAACCAACATTTGATACCATAGTCAAATTAATCACATCTTCAGTCATTGATCCTGGTACCGTAAGAGATCTAAAACCATCTCCATAATTAAATCCAGCTTGAGCATAAATTGAATCGTAAATAGTAGTAGACCATTCAAGTTTTTCATAGTTGAAAATCGAATAGGAATTAATGCCGTTTGATGTTATTAACACTTGAAATGAATTTGATATATTTCTACCATCAAATGGTGCTACCTCAAACCAAGTTATCAAAAGAGCCCATGTTGCGCTAAAATCTACTTCTAAACTTGATGAAATATCAGTACTTATTTGATCTAATATTGATCCATTTAGAATTTCTCTATAAAAAATATTTCCACCTTTGCTTATATCAATAAAATGCCAAAATGGCGCTATTGAGACATAGCCTTTTACTGGAAATTTAATAGGATAATAATCAAAGATTGGTTGCTCAAATGACAACAGACCATTTGAGTTGATAAAAATTTCAGTGTAATTTTTTCCGAAAAATGAAAAATTTACTGATAAAGGAATATAAGCATAAGTCCAACTGAATTTGTCTTGGAAACTGGTGTCTCCGAATATTGGACCAGATTCATACAATATACTTTGGCTAAAATTAAAGCAATTTATTCCTTTACCGCAACTAAAATCTAAAACATCTGGATCATCAATTTTGTATATCCATCTTCCTGGCAAACCAACATTTGATACCATAGTCAAATTAATCACATCTTCAGTCATTGATCCTGGTACCGTAAGAGATCTAAAACCATCTCCATAATTAAATCCAGCTTGAGCATAAATTGAATCGTAAATAGTAGTAGACCATTCAAGTTTTTCATAGTTGAAAATCGAATAGCAATTAATGCCGTTTGATGTTATTAACACTTGAAATGAATTTGATATATTTCTACCATCAAATGGTGCTACCTCAAACCAAGTTATCAAAAGAGCCCATGTTGCGCTAAAATCTGTTTCTAAACTTGATGAAATATCAGTACTTATTTGATCTAATATTGATCCATTTAGAATTTCTCTATAAAAAATATCTCCATTTTTTCTAATATCAATATCATGCCAAAATGGCGCTATTGAGACATAGCCTTTTACTGGAAATTTAATAGGATAATAATCAAAGATTGGTTGCTCAAATGACAACAGACCATTTGAGTTGATAAAAATTTCAGTGTAATTTTTTCCGAAAAATGAAAAATTTACTGATAAATTTAATGGACCATAATATCCATCATCTGTTTTATTTAACACAAAATCACCAGTATAATTTCCAAATTCATAAAGAATATTATCATGCATTATTGAATGATCAATTTGATTTGTTGTATTGTTGATTGTTGTATTTCCTACTGATGTGGTAAAATTAGTATCAAATAAGTTAGTTACGTTTGTAAATTCATACGATTCAGTTATATTTAATTGCACTGTTACATTTTGATTAGAAGAATACTGAAAAATTGATATGACTAAAAATATATTTAACAATATTGTATTTTCCATTTTAAATGTGTTTTTCTTTATTCAAAATTTTCTCTTTATATAATTTATAAAATTTTCTTCTAGACGAATGATTTTATGAAATTCTAAAAGATTCTATTTTACAATAATTAGTTTTTTAATAATAATTAAAATAAAAATCTTTTACATATTCTTGATTTTCTCATAAAGGATTTCATTGTAGATTCATTTAAAAATAGTTTGCTTAATTACAGCCCAAATTCAAAAAGCAAAAGTTATCAATTCATTCATTTTCTTTAGTTGTTTTACCTGGTGTAATTTTTTTTAATGGCGCAAATTAATGTTGTCGAAATTGTCTTGGCAAAAAAATTTCAACAAACACAGTTGATTGCTTAAAATTTTTCAAGTTTTTGAGCATTCAAAAATTCCACAATGTTCAAAATGCTCAAAATTAAAAATTGGTTTTCGAATCCAATCTCAAAATAACTCATTTGTTGTACCTATATCTGAAGTTGTTTAAAAGTCCAAATTCGGACTTTAAATTTTTTTTTAATTTTTTTCAAAAGACAAATTTTGTATCTAAATTATCGAAATTGATTTAATCATGTTATCTGTCTGCCTGAAGAATAAAAATCTAATTTAGAAATGGATTATAAAGTTTATTTCTCTGATTTTAATCCAAAAGTATTGACCAATATACTCGAAATTGAGTATTTAATAAAACTCGGCTTAACACGGCAGGACACGTACCCGTCCCCGAAATACCCGTTTTAAATTTTATTAAATATTAATTACGCGTTTTCATACGTTTTACAAGGAAAATTTTAAAAATACAGTCTGAATTAATAGCCAAAGGACCGGCGGTGTCAAATTAACACTTTTTCAAAAATTTAAATTTAATTTTTTAATTCTCTATCAATCATATATACATGTGTTAATATTTATTTTATAGCTTTGATAATGGTCTTTTAAATTTTGTCTTTTTCATGTAACAGACTATTATGAGACTGTAAAAATTTTAAATAAAAAATAAATTTCAATTTTTTTTGTCTAAATTTTTTTAAGTTTGAATTTGGTCTAAATTCAATCAATTTCAAGGCTAATCAACAGGCTAGTGGACTATTGACCTTGTCTAATAGACTGATTTACTCTTCATTTATTTAAATGTATATCATTCATTCACTTCATTTTTACATCGCCTACAAGGCGTTCATTGAATAAATAAATAAATAATATTTGTTGTTTTTTGTTCCAAAATTTACAGCACACCTTAAAAGCGTCATTTTAAATGCGTATATTTTTTTATGTAAAAATTAAATGATTTTTTATTCTGGTTGAATAGTTCTATGAAATTCTCTTAAGTGCTGACTCATCTTTGTAAGATAGATGAACAAATTATCTAATTTTGCAAAACAAGTTTAATTGATTGAATTTCCTAATCATTTTCATTTACATTTATTACACAATTAATCAAGCATTAAAATAATGTATAATTTAAAGTCAGAATTCAATAATTATTTTTTATTATTTTAATTTTAGTTTGTTTGAAAAAATAATTTTTTTTTTTGTTTAATGAAAGATAATTTTAGTCAACGAAATGGTCATCATGAAGGGTTCAGATGAGTCCAACACGAAAAAATCTTCGTGTAAAACATTGAAAATACAATTATAGTTTTTATTAATTTTTTATATTCAGGCCTGAATATTTTGTTTGCTATTTTTATCATTATTTTATCAGCTATTTCCGTAGCTTTTTCTTGTGCTTTTCCCACTGCAATGATTGTGATAGGCGCTAAAAATATAAACAAGTGCACAATTGAACCCTACATTCCAATCTGGCTTGTTGTTGCCGGTTCAGTTGCTTTTTTTCCCTTCATTCTTTCAGTGATTTCATTAATTTCTTTCCTAATGTAAAATTCGGGCAATTAGAAAATATAATTTTTTAAAATTTTTTTCCTCAAAAGACCAACTAAAATTTTGAATTGTTGCTTCACAATACTAATTAAATTAATTTTTGTAATCACTGGACTTTTTGAATTGGCTTGGTTCATCACTGGTATATTTTTTTTTTTATTAAATCTGTGATTTTATTTGCTCGTATTAAATTAAAAAATAATTTTAAGGAAGTGTATGGGTCTACTCAAAGCATGGAAAGGTTGAATATAATAATACAATGTCTGATTTATACTGTGACAAAACCTTATATCTATTTAGTTTTTGGACTTTAACAATTATTTACATCCTAACTGGTATCTCTCTTGTGTTAATTATTCCAATTACTATTACATTTTGTTTTATTCTATTTTGTGGATGTGTTGATTTGTGTTTGAGAAAAAAGAAAAAAAATCTTGACGATATAACACTTGAGCGTATTTAAGCTCTTTATTAACAGAAATTTAAAAAAAATGTTTTATAATGTTACTTTTTTCACATAATTATAATTTACAAAAAAATTAACGGTTTTTTAATTTCGAAATTTATTTAAAAATTTTATTTTCTTAGAATGAACTGGATTAATTATTTAAAAAGAAAATAAAAAATAAAAAATTTATTTAAATAATTAGTTTTTTAAATTAATTTCACAAAATTAAAAAAAATTGGTATTTAATCCTCAAAAAAAATTGGTAATTTTTTTTTTAAAAAATGTGTTTTCAGAATAAAATTTAGTCCAAAACCAACATATATTTTTTATATGTTAGTTTCAAATTAGCTGATTGGGTTCAATTTAGCTTTGGATTGTATAAAGATAAATTGTTTATTGAAATTTAGTACAATAGAACAGAACAAAATGTTTACAATTCTTTCAAATTTTCAAATAATATTAACTGGAGACAAAAATATGATTGACTTGTGGGTTCATCTGGAAATTTTTCAAAATCTGATTAAAATTTTATTTTTTAATTTTAATATCATTTTTTATTACAAAAATATTCAACATTTTATTTTTTTGGAAAATTTTTTACAAGAAAATATGTTTTTTGGGTAAATTTTATTACTTAAATTTAAATTTTTTCTATCTTTGAAATGAAAAATTACTTAATATTTTTCACTTTAAATATCAAATTAATTCGTGAAATGTGTTCCAGTATTTCAAAATGTTCATTTCTGAAAAAAAAATCTTAAATTCAATTTAGATAATTAGTCACATTGACACAAAAGAACTCATTTTCTTTAAGATTTGTATTCAGGTAAATAGTCGATTATTATTCATCAATATGTGGTGCCATCTAACAAGGCCTGAAGTCTAGTAAAAATAAAAAAAAGGATTATTTCAGAAAAAAATTTTTCACAAAGCCAAGATAAATTGACTATTAAAAGTACATGTTTTATCAAAATTAAAATAGTCTGGACTATAATACTGATATAGAAATAGAAAAATTAACTAAAATCAGTTAATTCAAAGTTTCAAATTAGTCTTAATAAAAATTATCAGTCAGTATTAATTATTAACTTAATTAAAACAAAATTTAAATTTTAAATTAAAATAACTTTATTTTTAAGGTTTAAAAGAAAATGCTTTCAAAAAATGCGTCAGTTGATACAAAAGTTTTATAACCCAGATTTAATTTAGCAACATCACTGCAAAACAGAATTTATATTAGGAAATCATTATCCTCGGACTTTGGGGCAGTTATAAAATGTCCGTCCAATGTTTTTGAATTCGTTCACATTTTTTGTAGAAACGACTTCTTTGGGTTGTGAATTCCAGTGGTTTTACTAGAGGCACCAAAATGAGTCAAAATGACTCGTTGTGAAATATAAAGGATAAATCGAAGTGAATTTTATGTTTAAATTTATTGAAATTATTAAATTAATTGAATAAAAAATTTAATTTTTAAATTTTAGTCTTTTCTTAGGCCTTAAAACAAAAACTATTTATTCATTAGACTAAAATAAACTCAATAGACTTTAGTAATTTGTAAAAGTTACTTGAAAATTTTCTAAAAAATTGCAACATGCAAAATTTTATTAAAATTTTTGGAAAATATAAAAATAAAAATATGAAAATGTAAAAATGCAAATATTATATACATTTGAAGACGAGTTAATCATCATCAACTTTTATTAGAAAACAATTTATTTTTTTCTCTTGTCTTGTAATTTTTATTTTACCAAAAAGGTGATTGATTAGAGATCATATTTAAATTGAGCTTGAACGCTAAAATAAATTTTTCCTGTTTTTTTTTAATGTTTAATAAATAACAAATAAATCACGCAATAAGTTTTTTCAAGTTAAACTCTCCAAAAAACAGCATTTCATTAGATCTTAATAATTTGTCTCTTTTTTAACAAATTATGATAAATTAAAATCTACCATCTATTTAAATGAGTCATGGATTTATCATAGAATTTAAAATTCAAGTAAAACTATCAATATCTTCAATATTTGATGATTCATCAGTGTTTTTTTTTTAATTTTGAACAAAAAAAATTGTTTTAAGAAAATTTTTATTTTTTAAAGAGTTTAAGTTTTGAAGTTTTTTGCTTATTTTTTTTTTTTAATTCAATAAAATAATTACTGAAAAAAAAAAGAAAAAAAATATTTTAATAATAATAATAATAATAATAGCAGCAATAATCAAGTCCACTCAAGCACAAACACACGCACAAAAAATCCTTATGAACAAAGCCAAATGAATGATGAAAAACATTAATTTAATTTTTTTTTTAATTGAAAAGTTTCCAATGAATAAAGCAGTAGTTAAGAAAGTTTTACTAAGAGACTAGCAAATAGCTTAGTATTTATTTATATACAAAGACAAAAAAAAAAGAAGTTTTGATGTTTTGTGATTGCTGTTTATTCGACAATCTCACCACTATTCACCATATACTTTAATATTTACCAAGTCATTTATTTGTTAACAGCATGTGTCAGCCGTATGTATGTCAAAGCAAATGTGTTAGAAAACGATTTAGAATTTTAGTATGTACAGATGAAAAAGAAGAAGAAAAAAAGCCTTTGAAATATTCATTAAATAAAAAATAAGAAGTGATTGTTTTGTTTTTTGTTTTTTTTTTTTCTAAGTGTGTAGTATTTTTAATAATAAACGCACCAAAAATTATAATTAAATTAAATTAGAATAGAATTATGATTAAGAAGTGGACAGACGTGGCGTGGCCAACTTGGACTGAGCTATCGAATGCTTTCTTGATTGAATGCACTCAGGAGTGGGTATGCCATGTCCGATTTCTTCACTGTCCAAAATTACATTGTTCATCGATGTATTCAAGTGAATATTGGACAATTTGTCTTGACTAAGCGATTGACTCATTAAACTGCCTGTCGACACTGACGAACTTAACGATGCGTACGAATTGGTGCAATTTACAGACGGACTGCTCGGATACTGTCCGTTTAAGACTAAATTTTGGCTTGTTGCTGATAAACCTGTACTAGCTGTTGAAGATGATGATGTTTTGGTTGTTGCTGCTGCTGCTAAAGCGGTTGTTGTCATTGGCGAACTATTTACCGGACAGTTATTTACAGTTAGTTGAATTTGATCGCCTGACAAATTGGCCACAGGACTTGCTATTTTGTCACCTGTTGACGACGGACTGTCAAACATCGAGCTGTTAGACGAGGCCGTCTCTTGACTCTGCTGTTGATTTATTGTTGTCGTTTGAATTTTACTTCCATTTGCTTTGCAACGCGACCTGGCCATGTTGTAATCTCCGCTGTCAAAATATTTTCTATTCTTTTAAAAAATAATAAATAAATATCTAAATTTTAATAGTTTTTTTTGTCTATAAATTAATTAATATAAACGTATACTTACACCCTTGTGCAACATTTTTTGTATAAAATTGGAGCCTGGTTTTTGCGGATTTGGATACTTAGAGCGCAGTTTGATCTCTTGTTCTTGCTCGGGCGTCATTGTGGCCACAGGCGTGCTTGACTGATTGCCGACTGACTGTTGTGACTGATGGACTGTTGGTGACGATGATGGCGTTGATTCCATGGCGTGCTAACACAGAAGTTCTATAACCGAATAGTCAATAGTTTCCAAGTCAATTAGTGTTGTTGTTGTTGTTGTATTTTTAATTTTTTTCTTAAGAAAGTATTTGAAATAAACTAAATAAAAAATGGAAAAAAAAAAGAGTTAGAAGAGTGAGTTTGCGCGCTCAAATAGAGATATGGCGCTGGGGACCGCTTCTTTCTGTTCACTTCGAACACTTTATTTAGTTTAGTTGAACGACAGCCGAAAGTTCTAATTTCTAATTATTCAAACATTACATTTGCATAATTTCTATGCGAGACTTTCGATCATCATTATTTTCATGATTGCAAAATAACAACGTCAAATTTAATTTAAATTAATTTTTATTTTTTTCAACACTCTTCAATTTTCTCATTTTTCCAATGGGTTTTTTTGTCGTAGGAAAATTACACTACTAGTTTTATACTAATAAATAATTTGATTCCAATTGATATTCCAATTGATAGAATTTCGCCTAATTTAAAAAATAAGATTGAATGTCGAAATTTAAAATCAATTTAAAATTTATTTTCATCATAAGGTGATTTAGAAAGAAAAAATATTAAACCATGAAAAAAAACTGCAAACTGATAGCATAATGTTATTTATTATAAACTTACTATGATGTTGAGTCATATAATTTCATGTTTATTAAATGTTTGAATATTTTTTATTTTATTATTCTTGTAATTCTAAAAAATTAAGCCATGTTATGTTTTAATAAAAAAAATCAGAGTTAGTCATATTAGATTTTCGTATGGCCACAACATGGTCATATAAGAGGTCATACGAAACCACTAATGAACACAATCATGATGAAATCAATCAAAATTCAAGCAAAAAAAACATCAATGAATCAACTAAACAAAAAATTCAACGCCTCCTTGCTCCCAAAAGTTATACTAACAAAATTGGCCGAATTGACTTAATCAAATGAAAGAATAAATGTTCCAACTAAAAAACAGTTATAAATTATTATTAAATTTTTTTTTTATTACATTTAAAAATAAATAAATATTAAAATAAAAATTGTTATCGTTTAAGAAATTTCGTAACTCTTATTTAGTAATTTTAGAGGCCAAAAATAATATATAAATGAGTCCAAAGTAGTAATTATATATCCCATAATTGATTAACAATTGAGTCCAAATTAAATATGAGTCCGATTCAGTAATAGAATGAGCCCATTTAAATTATTCCCGTTATTTAATTCTAAAAAATTTTATAAAAGAATACCTTAAATGAAATAAGTGAAATTTTGGTACTGTTACGTCATTTATCGAAAAGTATCCTATTAGTAACAGTATTTTCTTGTCAAATATGCCAGATTGGTTTATGTCTCTATCGAAAATTGCAAAAAAAATAAAATAAAACCTAAACTTAATTTAATACTAAAGTTACTATAAAAAAAATAAAACAAAAAAGCTTAATCTTACTTTTTCTTAAAATGTTAAAAACTTTTTTGAAATATTTCGAACATCTACTGTTATTACTGTCAATTTATAAATAATTATTTTTGGACTTTTTGTAAATCTATTGATAATGGAACAAAATTTGAAAATTGATTTTTGAAAATTGCTCGGAGATACATAAATTTTTAAAATTCTAAATTAAAATGTTAATTAAATTTATATTTTATTAATTAACATTTAAAAAATACAAATCACATTTTACTGTATTAAACTAATTCTTATCAAGATTGTCTAAATAAGCAAAATTTTTATTATGAAAAAATATTAGTTTATGTATAAATTCTGCAAATCGCAAATTTAGCATAATTTAAATTGGGAAAAATTTGGACTAATGTGCATTATGCAGTTACTTTGCACATTATTAGCAGGTTTTTACTTTTGGTGCTATATATTATATTAAATCAATTTTCAAATTTTGTTGCATTATCAATAGATTTACTATTATCTATTTATTTACTATTATCAATAGTCCAAAAATTCAAAATAATTATAAATTGACAGTAATAACCGATGTTTGAAATATTTCACAAAAGTTTTTAACATTTAAAGAAATAGTAGTAAGATTAAGCTTCTTTGTAGATTTTTGTTTTATTTTTTTTGTATAGTAACTTTATTATTAAATTAATTTTTTTCGCAAACTATATATTTAAGCATCATAAGTTTCAGTAATAAGTATTTTTTTTTAATAGCTGTTTTATGATTTCTTTAGATTTTTAGGGTTAAGATTCTTCCTACTTATATTTTAAAAAGGCTATTGAACAAGAACTTTCAACTGAAATCAACTAGTTCATCAGTTAATTCTTTATTTGTATCGATTTTATTAAGCTTTTCAATTATTTTTCAAGGGGTTCTGGTAGACCTCGAAAGCTAACTTTTAGGGATGAAAATTACATTTTTAGAGAGATTAGAAAAGATCCTACATCTAGCTATCAAAAACTTGCCACTGATTTTTATTCTAAGACTCAAGAGGTTAGAATAAGTAAGTAAACTGTTAATGAGATATAGAGTCTCATACACCAGCCAGAAAACCTCTTTTTAATATAAAAGATAGACGTTACTGGATTGATCACAGATAAATTTTAAAAAAAGCCGTTTTTTTATTATTTTTCTGCCTTTATACACATAAAAACAATCTTTGTGTTAACGAATAAAAAATTTTCTAAACTTTTGCAACATACTGTATAGTTATTAATTGATCAAAGACTTTTTGTATGTTTATTACAAACAAACGAGTTGAAATACCTGAATGTCTTATACTTGAAGGTATTAAAATTGAAGTTATCACACAATTTAAACTACTCGGAGTCGCTCTAGATTCTATTTATTTACTTTCACAAGTCTAATCTACAAAGACTAGCTAATTGTTGACAATGGCAAAATCAAATAATGGAGAAAAAACGTTTAGATTTTTTTACTCAAGATTGATAAATAGCTTTGTGATCAAGAGATCAATGTTGAAATTCACTACATTCAAGCATTCTATTTACAATAATATAAATTTGATTTTTACAGATTTTGTTAAAAAATTTAAAAGATTTGATTTAAATTTTTCAATGTTTAATTTTTAAATTAGTCAAAATATCTATTTTATTTTTAAGTATTTAATGTTTAAATAAATGATTTAAATAAATGAAGTGTTAATTAGTCTATTAGACAAGGGCACTAGCCTGTTGATTAGCCTTGAAATTAAAAAAAAAAAAATTGTTATTATCTTTGTTTATTTAAGCTGTTTAATTTTAAATTTTCATCTGATGATCCTGTTCTTATTACTTAACGAATACTTAAAAAAATTTAAATTCCTTAGCTTTCAACAGAGAATTTTTCTAAGACTGGGACTTTTTTCATTCAAAGTTTTATCATCTCAAAATCTACCAATTTTAGCAGAGCAACTAAAAAAAAACGCAATAAGAAATTTACCTTATGAATTAATGAACAAGAATCATCTTATTGAACCATCTTAAATAATCAAGCATAACTCACAAGGAATGCAATAGCCTAAATGGCTAAGCGCATATTTGCGCTGGTATAAAGCACTACACCGCAGTAACTAATACTACTATAATATGGATATCAATACAAATATTAATATTTTCTCTTTCAAAAAATATTTATATGAAAATTTGAATAGAATGATAATTAAATTTTTTATTTTAAAAATTTTAATAAATTATTTTTTTCTTAATTCTTAAAGCAAAGTAAAATTTCAGATCAAATTTCTTTTTTCAAAAATGATCAAAAAATTTTAAATGCGTGATTAAATTTTATCGCTGATTTTTGAACTGTTAAAAAAGGATTGTAATTTCTAAAAATACATCGAAATTTTATCAAAATGTTTTGATCATTTTTGAAAAATTAAATTTGATCTAAAATTTTAGCTTCCTATTCTTGAAATTTGTTCTATTAAAAAATGATTATGGACCCTTAAAATTAAAAAGCAAACTTGTACAACAAATACCAGATAGACAATTAACTTATTTAACTTTTGCTCACATTTAATAAAATAAAATAAAATCGTATATGTGAACTAAACAAAAATTTAAACATTTTATTTTTTTCTAAAATTTTAGGTGAACATTTGATGAAATAAGTGAACACTTTAAGAAAAAGGTGAACATTTGATCAATCAAATGAAATGTGAAAATTTAAAACATCATTTAATTAATGGTTAAACATCAATAAATGTAGAATTAAATTATAATTTAAAAATTATTTCAAATTTTTTTAACTAAGGATTTCAGTGTTTGATGCGGACATAAACGCGTAATTACGGTATTAGAGCATGCAGTCAAACATAAAAATTTATAACATTGACGAGATGAACTTTGGTACATGATCCAAAGGTGCATTTTAGCTTGTGGTGCAGCATAATCGAACGCGGGAATACGGCAATTTTTTAAAAGTTATTATAAATTTTATAAAAATGATAAAATAAAAAATTTTTTCAAATTTTTATTAGTTTATTTTTAAGCATTTAGTTTTTGCCCTAAGAAAATCTAAAAATTAATATCTTTTTTTATACAAAATAAAAATTGTGGTGTTTAATTTTACAACATTAAAAGCCACTTTTAATTGTGTACTATTTTACTCATTAGGCTGAAACAGTTTTTTTAATTATTTTTTAAAATTGTCAATCGAAAATTGTATTTTCTTATGAACATATGTATGGACTGCTTGTTTCTGAACTAGGAGCTGTCGAAAATGGCGGTCTACAACTTAAAAAATTTTCAAATTTTATTTTAATCATAACAAAATAATATTTATATAAATATTTTAACAACCTGCACTTATCATTCTTACAAATAATGGTTGGATCTCCATTAACTTTGTCATCTTTACAATGATAGTTTGATTTGCATGGTCCATTTATGTATGCTTTGAACAAAGAATTGTTCTTATTTAAAATTTATAAAAAAATGATCATGATGAGTTAACTTACCTAAACAAACATAAGGATCTGCATTATTATTCGGTGTAATTAAATGATCACCTTCACATCTTGAAAATATATGAAATTTAAAATTGTTAATCATTTATTGAAAAAGTACCTGCAAACCTGACTATTGCATTTTATAGTTTGCAATTCTAGATCATCAGAATAGCCTTTACACTCGTTATCATCTTGACACTCTTCGCCAACCAATTTTACTAAACATTAAAAAAAATCACAATTGAGATTTATTTAGCTTTCAAACAAAATTACTAATTCTAATTAATAGAATGTATCTTTTAAATTTTTTACTAATTATTAAACAAAGGTTAACTTTATTTTCAAATTGAGATTTTTAATCTCTATCTATATTTTTTATGTGTAATGCATTCTTTACTTAAAATTAGTAAAATATTGTTACAAGACTTTTTGGTTATATATGAAAAAAAAGAAAGAATACAGCTATTTTTTGACTGTGTTGTTTGCTGATTTGTTAATGTCGAAGATAAATTGATTAAGTGACTTGTATATACCAAAGCTGAAGTTATCATAGTAGTTTTTGTTGAAATATCTGAGTTTTCAAGTCTAATCAATTGTTTCTCATAAAGATTACTATCTGAATTTTCAGTCACTGTTAAAGAGGCACTACTAATATGAATATAACAAATTTTGGTATCACTATTGAAAATAGCGTAAATACAGTCTGAAATTAATTGACATTTAAGCAAGCAGTCAGTGTTTGTAATCAAATTGTGTTTGAAGCTGTTAAGCAAAGAAGACTGGCTTGAAATAGCTAGGTTCTTTCGAATAAATAATGAAGAAAAATACATTGAACCATGTATCGAATATATATTCAAGTAGAGTAAAAATTGGATAAAAAAAATAAAAATTTTCATTTTAAAAATAAAAATAAAATAATCAAATTTATTTATGTATATAAATATATATTTGAATTAATTGAATTAAAATGAATGGTATTTATTAAATATAATTAAAACATCTTAAATTTATTATATATTCATTATTTATATAAAATCTATATTTTTGTTGACGAACATGAAAATTTTTAAAATCTATTTATTTGAAAACTAAATTAATTTCTTTTTTTTCTATTAAGAAAACTATTTAAAAAATCAAAATGTTTTATAATAATTTTACAAAATTGCATGTTTCATTTTCTTTCAAATGTTTTATTTTTGTATAACGATAATTTTCAAAAGCATTTTGCTCAGTTAATTTTTTTCAAATTTGTTGGTATTTGATCTCATTAAGTCACGATCAACGATTAATTGTTGAACATGCAAAAAAATATTGGATTTTTTTTATTTTTAAATTGAAAATTTAGATTTTTAAATTAATTTATTCGAAAAAAAAATTAAAAATGAAGCATATTTATCGATTTGATTGTGTAAAATTCAAAAAAGAAGATAAACCAATTCAATAATGTCGGTAGAAATAAAATAAAAAAAATAAAAAGTTAACTAGAGCGAGACTACGTTAGACGTCCAGCTTTGTCAATTTAGTTAGAAGATGAATATTTTTTAACCACAAAAATTGTAAAATATACCACAAATTTAATAAAATAAGAACTGATTTAATAGAATAAGAACAATTTAAAAAAACAATGAACACATATTAAGAAAATAGAATTTTTATTAGGAAAAAGTACCAAAAAAAAGAAAAATATTAAAATGGATTTATTAATTTATGAATTGATTTATGAATTTATTAAAATAATAAATTTTTTTTAATTCTGATCACAAATGGAAGAAAAAAATAATAATTAGAGTACTTATTTTCTTGTTAAAATTTGTTAACACAATACAAATATTTCTTTTTTTTAAATTCACCGCCGCATGCTTTAGTTAAACTAAATAATAATTTTGTCCATATACATATTAACTATGTTATAACGATTCAAAAATTTAATCAGTTTTAAATTGGCAAAATAAAAATTTTGATTAAATTTCTTTTTTCAAATTTGATAAGAAAATTTTTAAAACAAGTATTTTTTTAAAACTTTTTGTTGCGCATTTAAACTTTTTGAGCATAAAATAAAAAGAAAAAATTGATCAAATATTTTCTTTGCCATATTATTTTAATATTATTGTAATAAAATATTTGAATAATTATTTGTTCAATTTTTTGCGATTTAATAGTTAAATACTTATTTAATTCAGTAATTTTAGTCTTATTTTTAGAGATTAATTAACCAAATAGCTGAATTAGCAAACGATAAAAGAAATTTTGGAATTATTTGATCGATGACTTGACAAAATCACTTATTTTTCGCAACAAAAAAATTTCCATAGGGTATTGATAGAATAAATAATCTAGACTTAGATAAGCAATTGAATGAATTTTTTGTGATTATTTTTTTGGTAAGTTAGCTACTAGGTGAACTATTGAAATACTTTTGGTTGAATTCAAAGTTATATCATGTTTTTTAATTTGCAAAAATTTAGCTAGCTAAATTATCCGAAAAATTAATTTTTTAAAATAAAGAAATTTTTTTTAATTTTAATTAAAATTTAAATAAATTAACAATTGTTTGAGTAATTAAAACAAAACTAGTTTGTTTAATGTGAAATATGCATAAATTTAAAAAGCAAAAATAGTTTCAAATAGCTTTTAAACCGCTTTTAAATAAATTATTTGAATCAGTAAATTTTATCATTAAATTTAAAAAGAGAGAAAAATAAGCTAATCTAAATATAGACTGTATTTTATCAATAACAAGCAAATGTTCAAATTCTTTGAAAAATTACATATAAGAACTATGAATTTTATTAAATTTACTTAAAAATGAAAATTTATTTAATTTTATTGCTTTTGTCAGTAGTTCTACCAATTACAATCGACTCAAAAGCATTTAAAAATGCTAAAATAGTAAAGGAGCACTGTTGTGGTTGTCCGACTATTGACCATGGTTATAGTTGTTATATTTGTTGTCCTAATGTACAGTGTAGGTGCAATTCGTCTCCAATATGCATTTGTTATTAGTGATAATCAGTTTAAAATGGCTATAAATTATTTGGTTTGATAAAATAAAAATTACAAATTAAAATTGTTCACTTTTTATATGTAAATTTTTCTTTATTATTTATTTCATATCTAAGGTAGCATTTCATAGACATCACACTTGTAGCATATGCACTAGCCTTGCAATCACAAAAAAGGATTTGAAAAATCAATAACTTAAAAATTTTCAATTACTAAAAAAAGAAAAATTTTTGAGCTTGAATAAATATCGAATAGAGTAAAAACATAAATTTTTTAAAACAATTGGAACAATTAAAATGAGATGAAAATTAGACTTAGTTTTAATTAAAGAGTTTTAAAAACCAACATTCAAATCAAAATAATTGTATTTTGTACCAAACTAGTTGCACTCATCTGATAAGAACCATTAAATAAAATATGAAATACAAATGCTTATCCAAATACAAACGAAATACAAATGCTTTATTGAAAAAAAAAAGCTGCCAAATTCTTGGTTTAGAGCAAATAATTTTTTAAATCATTTAATTTTTAAATAAGAAAAGACAATTTTTTATTCATTCCTATTTTTTAAATCAATTATGATTTTAAAGAGTTTCTGCAGATCATTTTTTCTTTAATAAAAATTGAGCCAAATTAAATCAAATTAATTTAATTTAGCTCAAAAGGCCGATAGAAATTTAAAAAAAAATAAATAGAAATGGTAAAATATTTCGAATAAAATTACGGTATGGATTTTTTTATATTTTAATTTTTTTAGGAAGCTTATGATAGAAATTATATTTCGAGTTTAGAAATTACAATCAAAAATATTGAGCATTCTGTAAACTCTAATATGAGAAATGATGTGAAAATAGTAATTTTTATAAAATATAAATTAATAGTTAGTTTAATATGTTATTAAATTTTACTTTTTTTTAAGGATTTTATTAAAATGGCTTTAAAAGGAGTAAATAAGAAAAAAAAAGATTTCATCTTATCAAAACAAAAACCTTCTTTGGCGAAAATATCAAATTCTGGTAGTTGATTTTAAGTCTATTAAATTAAAAAAAAAACTTCCCTCTTCTTGAGCTAATTATTAGAATCGAAATGTTTAGGTCTTATAATAGTATTTAAAACTTTCTTATTAATCTTAAAAAGGTACAAATCGTTTAAAAATTAGGTTTTATTAACCTCTTTTAAAGTTCTAAATGTCTATTGTCTCATTTTTTGATTTACTTTATTTTATAAAAAATACTTAATAAAATTACTAATTTAATGAATTTAAGACATTAATGATGGCTCTTTAAAAACAATTAAAATGGCCGATCTTAATAGCCATGATAACGAGGAGAAAAAAATGGAAGAAGAATCCGGTATTATTTTTTAATAAAATTTTTTTGCTTTTTTTACATACAAAACCAGATAGAATAAGACTTATTTTGTTAAAAATAATATTTTTTAATACTGATATTTCTTTGTTTGATTTATACAGCAATCTAAATAAATTAAGGTAAAAATACCTAATTTTAAAAATTGTTGTAAAAAAAACAAAGCGATACAATGCAATAAAGGTTAAAAATATTTGAAGAAACAAAAATCAGTATCTAAAAATTTTTAGAAAAAAGAAGCTTTTAAAATCTTAAATTTTAATTGCCCATTGTTTCATTTACCTAAAATTATAAAATAATAAAATGAATTTAAGACAAAACAAATGGCTTTACTAAAATAATGGTTGATTCAAAAAGTAACGAAAGCCTAGGAGAAAACCTGGAAGAACAATGCGGTAGTATTTTTTAATTTTAATTATGCATGAAAAAGTTGCAATTAGAATTCAAGATATACAATTTAATTTTTTCAAAATTTGATGAAAATATTTTGCTTTACTTTTAAATAATTTTGAAAAAATTAATTAATAATTATTATACCCAAGATAAGGATGCATTGTGAATTTCAAATAAAAAATTTTTTCTTTTAAATTTTCCCTTTTTTTCTAAAAATATAAATTAAGCTTTGTTTTTTTTATGAAATTAAATCCAAAATCAATTTAATTATTGTTAAAATTTTAATTTTCGTCTTATTTAAACATCATTTAATGAAAAAAGATTTAATTTTTTTTTAAATATGAAAATTTTCTTGTAAATATGTATTTGAATTTCACAATACAAGACTAAGAAGCCGATTGTTTTTAATTTTAAATTCGCTAAAATCATTTTTAGCTTAATTTAGCCTTGATTGACTTATTTTGCAATTAAACGATAATTTAATTTATTTAATTAATCTTTTTAAAACAGCATCAATTTGTTGGCTTTTTTTGCTTATATTTTAGAGATTTTAGGTAAAAGTTCACATTTATAAAATTTCAAAATTTTTTTCATTAACTATAAAAATTTTTTTAATTATTCTATTACTAAATTAATATTTTTTGGTTTTTTAAGCATTAAAAAAAGTAATCAATTATTTTTTTTCTCAAATTTCAAAACAGAAAATTGAATGATTCATTTTATTTATGATTTAATTAAACTAAAATAAAATATATGAATTAAAAAAATTTTTTTTTTAAATAATAGTAAATTAATGTTTGTTAGTGATCGATATCGGATCGGAATTTTTTACACTAATTCTACAATGAATTCCTAACAAATTTAAAGAAATATTTTATTTTTTTAAAGAAATATTTGATAAAACTCTATATTTTAAGAAATCAAACGATTTTTTTAATTTTTTTAAGATTTGTTCACAATTTTATACGTTTTGTTTTGTTAAAAAAAAATTTTATCAGTAAATTCAATTTTTTTTATATTTCTTCTTACTTCATAATACAAAAAACAATTTAATATTTAAATAAAAAAACAATTGTTAAATTTTAATTTTACCAAATAAAATTTTTAAATTTGCAAATCTTCTATTTAATCTTTAATTTTAAGATAATTTTTATCAGAATTTGTTAAATCTAACTTAAGCAACCTATAAGAAGTGCTCTTTTAAATATAATATTATTTTGGACAAACTTTCATTATGTTGTTTTGTGCAGAAATTGATACAATGAATGATATTTTGGTAATAAATTTTCAACAAAAATTATCAATTTTCACGAATGCACCAAAACCTTAAATAATTAAATTTTTATTAAACTAACAATTTTCCTTTTTTTATCCCAATGAAAATTTTTTAAGAAAAAAAAATTTTAATTAGCAAAAAAATAAAAATACAAAAATAAACATTTGATTTCCAAATAGACGAGTTAAAAGAATTGCTAACAGTCTTTGTCTAAGCAAAAATCGAAAAATGTTTCATTTTTTTTAGATGTACGTTTCTCTTAATTATAAGAATAATTATTCTGTAAATTTTTTTTAAGAAAAAAAAATTTTCATTGGAATACAAAATGGAAAATTGTTAGTTTAATAAAAATTTAATTATTTAAGGTTTTGGTGCATTCGTGAAAATTGATAATTTTTGTTGAAAATTTATTACCAAAATATCATTCATTGTATCAATTTCTGCACAAAACAACATAATGAAAGTTTGTCCAAAATAATATTATATTTAAAAAAGCACTTCTTATAGGTGTCTTAAGTTAGATTTAACAAATTTTGATAAAAATTATCTTAAAATTAAACATTAAATAGAAGATTTGCAAATTTAAAAATTTTATTTGGTAGCAGTCTTAGTCTAAGCAAATATCGAAAAATGTTTCATTTTTTTTGGATGTAAGTTTCTCTTAATTATAAATTCTATTTTCAAGATACCATATTACACTTGTAACGTGTGAACATGCACCAAAAACTCTTGTACCAGCTTTACAGTCACAATACCATTCTTGAATTGGATCCATTGATGAGATTGATGAATATCTAATACAAGTGTTATGAATAGTCTGAGATTTGCCATTAAAGCCCCATCAGTTGAGCATATATTAATGATTTTTATCTTTAAAATTCTATCATTAAAACATATTTTTTTTAAATTTAATTGTCTGATTAGATAATATTAAATTTAAACTAAAATTTTGACTTATTCCCCATTATCCACTAGGATAGAATAGGGTTAAAAAAAAAAAAATTTGACTAGAAAATTGGAAAACATCTGTCTTTTTAAGAATCAAATAAATGGGATAAGTTAATTCATAAGTTACTTTGCCAGTACATTTAAAAAAAATACAATTAAAATTGACTTAGTAATATCGTTTCCTTTTATCTCCCTGTACAATTCTATGAAGTCATCTAATGAAATTCTAGTAAAAATATGACATCTTTTGTCTTCAATACTAGCATATTCGAGACATCCTGATTTAGTTTTAACCCTCGGATTGCTATCATGTTCTGATTCGATTTATGAGATCTGGTTAGATTGTGAATCAAGATCATGGACATTTATCAACTCTTCATATATTGCAAGTCTCAACTCATAAAACTCATTCTAATTTGGACAAAAAGCCGAAAGGTTTTTTGTGAAAACAGCCACAGACGTACTTGTTTAGCTAAAAATGACACCCAAACTGATTAGATTGGAACTTTGTTTCATTATTAAGGTTATCATTTAAATTAAGCTAAATTAAGTGAAATTTCATACAAAATTTTCAATACAAAAATTAAAAAATTCTATAACTTTTGTCCTAAAGGCCAAAATTTGTTCTGCTGTTGAAACAAAGTGAAACAGCTATTGTTTCACCTACTGCGGAAGTCTGCAAAATCTGAGGAGCAAATTGATTGAGATTTATTTTCAATATTATTATATTGAGAAAAATTTTGCAGAATTCCGCAGTTTGAATATGAATTTTTGATAATATAGAAATTTTATTTTTGCATAAATACATGTATTTAAAAAATATGGAAAAGTTGAAAAATTTTCTCAATTTGCGATTAAACTTTTAAATTGTTATTTAATTAAAAAATCTACTGAAATTTTCTTTTAATTATTGTATTATTAATTAAAAGCTGTCATTAGTGAAAAATGGAAAGTTTGCATTATAAATTACTGATCTTCAATTTAAACTTTAAAAGTTTATCTATTCATCTGAATAAATTTAGATTAGTAAAAACTTGCCATTTAGACCAATCTAGAAAATTTGATTTTATAATAATTTTAATTGAAAAATATAAAAAATTCAAAATTAATTTTTCTCAAGAGCATATTGACTAGTCTCAGTCTCAATGAACCCTTTATTTTTTTAATATTATCTAATATTTAAAAAGAAATTATTTTTTCACTTTAAAAAAAACTGTCGACTAATACAAATTTTCAATTACTTTAAATTAATTACATCATCAAAATGTACAATTAATTTTAGATTATCAAGGAAGATAGATAAAAATTTGATGTTATTTAAAGTAAACCTAATGCTTTTTATCTTAAAACATTTATTGACTAGTAAGCATTTTGTGTGTCATTTTTTAAAAAAATTGTTCAATTTTTGATAACACTTATTTACTAAATTGATCAAGTTCTTATTTTTATTTTTACAATAACAATAACAACAACAATAAATAATAAGAAATTTCATTTTTTTTGTTATTACTAATTTGAAAATGAATATTGAATATTATTTTCTTCTTTTTTCTTTGAGCTTAAGCTTAGTCGTGATGGAGACCAAAATAACAAAAAATGATGTTTATGTAATTTTTTAAAATAAGATAAAAATACTTATAAAAAGAATCTTAAATCTTTTTCATTCAAGAATTATTTGAATCGTTTTGGTTATTTAAACAAAACAAAAAAAACAGTAGGAAAAAGAAATTTTTTAATTAAGAAATCACTGATGTAATTTTTTATTTAAATTAAATTTTGCTTTTTATTTTTATTATATTAAGAGAGTTTCAAAAAATGTATGGTCTCAAGCCGAGTGGAAAGTTGGATACTGCCACAATTGACAAAATTAAGACTCCTAGATGTGGTTTACCAGATTTTCAACCGAGAACATCTCCAAGTTAAATGAATCTAATTAATTATTAATTTTTTTTATATTTTTTTTTGTTTGCTCAAGTTTTAAAATGGAAAAGAAAAACAATTAGATATGTTTTATTAAATAGAAATAAAGAACTTAAATCTAAAACTGCTAGAATAATGGCTAGAGCTTTTAGATATTGGGCAGCAGTTACTCCTCTAAAATTTAAAAAAGTACGACGTAAAGCAAAACGTCAAATTTCAATTAAGTTTGTAAGAAAAAATCATGGTGATGGATATCCGTTCGATGGACGTGGTGGTGTTTTGGGACATGCATTTTTTCCTCGCGATGGTCGAATACATTTTGATGAGGATGAACGATTTACTCATAAATCAAAGTGGGGCATAAATCTTAATGCTGTAGCTGTTCATGAAATTGGACATGCTTTGGGTCTTGATCATTCAAAAGATCCAAAAGCAATTATGTATCCTTACTATACAGGCTACAATCCAAAGTTTAAACTGGGAGCCGATGACATACAAAAAATTCAGTCTTTGTATGGAAAAAAAAAAGCCTAAAAAAACTCAAAAAAAAAACACAATTAGAAACATTTAGTTAGTATTTTCTTAATTATTAATTAATAAAAATAAATTAGTTGTTAAATTTTATTTAAGAAAAAAAAATTGAGAAAAAAATTTTATTTTCGTGCATAAATTGAGTCATCAGAATCTCAAATAAAATTTCTTAAAATTTTACTAAATGATTTACGATTGATTTTTTTATTTTTCTAAATTTTCGAAAATAAATTAAATTCGCTTTTATACTTATGTCTATGTAATTTTTTAAAATAAGATACAAATACTTGTAAAAAAAATTTTTTTTTAAATCTTATTCAAGGGTTTAGGACATGGACATGACTTTGAATTTTTGTAATAAAAATAATTTTTCAATTAAAGTAAAAATTAACTTTTAAAAATTAAAAAAGAAAACTGACATGTTAAAAAAATTGAATTAATTTTCTAGAAGTCAAAGTCAGACTCTGACTTTGACCAACTCTGGTTTATTTCTTTTGTAACAAATTTACAAAAAGCCGATTTTAGGGAAACTGAATTTTAAACTTAAAGAGTATTAAATAAATGAAAAACAAGGAAAATTTTTGGTTTTTTAATTTTTTATTTAGAAAATTCTATTATTATAGGTGAATTTTTTGAAATAAAAATAAATGAAATGCAAATTAAAGAATAAATGAAAACATACATCCAAAGATAAAAGAAATTGTGCTCATCATTAATTTGTCTCATAGTAATGGTTTCATTTGCAATTAAAATTTTGCTATTAGTTTGATTCAAATTTGATTCGTTTTTCGTTTGAAATGTTGTTTTTTTTGGAGTTTTTGATGTAAACTTTGTTAAACAGCCTATGTCAATTGTATCATTTTCAAAACTAATTGATTTTTTGGAAAAAAAATTTAAATTGCTTATATAAAAGTAAAATTTAAAACACATCAAAAGATCATATTTATCACTGCCAAGTTCATCTATAATTAAATTGTCTATTCTAATCATTTTAACTTGGAATTTTTTAATATAATCAAGACTATTTTCAAAAATTTTATCATTTTTTTGACCATAGATTTTTAATTTGTGCACAAAATCTAAATTACCGAACAAAATCACCATTTTATCCAAATAATTAAAGCTCAAATTAATTGTGAATTTAGGATTGCTTTTAAAATTTTTAAAGAAGATTTTTCCACCACTTTTCAATTTATTATTAGACAGGTCTAATAGAGAAATGAGATTTGAATCAAATTTTAAACCAAAAATATGCTTGATTTGATTAAACATTAGTAATACTTCAGTTAAATTTTTAAATTTAAAGAAAAAATCGTCCTTTATTTGACTAATTTCATTTTTGTAGAAAAAAAATTTTTCAACTGTATTCGGTAATAAACTATTGTTTTGTAACATTGAAAGTTTGCTATTCACTATGCCGTAAATTTTCAAATATTTCATTTTGTTTGCTCGGACCAATTTGGTCAAGTTAGATCCATCAATTCTAATCATTTTGGACAGAAAATGATTAAAATTATAATTTATAAAGCTTTTAAATCTGAAATTATATAACTTAATATCAATTTCATAATTGTAATTTATGCATTTTTTAAATTTATTTAGTACGAGAAAGTCTTGTCCCGAACCGTCGAATCCATTGTCTTTGGTTTTTTTATATGAGCATAGGCCAAACCGAGGTTTAAAGCTTAATATTCTTTTTGTTTTGATTTTGCTTGCTTCGTAAGAACAAATCAAAAAAATGACCAACAACCAATAAACTTGTATTCTCACAACTAAATAAAATATCTAATAAACTAAAATAACTAAAAATAATTTTCATATTTAAATCTTAACTATTTGTTGTGTACAAAAAAAAACAATGAGATTTTTTTTTTGAAAAATTATTAAAAAAATTTTTATTTAATGCTTACCTTTATTTATATTTATTAATAATATTTGAAAAATAGCCATTTGAATTAAATGAAATTGATAAAAATTATAGAATCCTCATAAAACAAAAAAATTTATTTTCAAACAAAAAACATATAATAAAATCAAGAGCTAAGACTTTAAATTTGTATTTAAACTTGAAATAATTTTGTTAATTTTTTATTTTATCTAGATATTACTTAGAAATTTAATTTGAATAAGCATAATTAGCATTGGTATCAGTTTTTGTGTGTTGGATACATACAAATTAAATACTTACTGCCATAGTTTTGATGTAAAAATTATCTAACTATTTCTATTTTACAACATAGAATATGCCAATTTGATTTTTTAGTAAGTTAGAAAAAAGATTGACAAACACATAATTCTTTTGATATGTCCTGCATGCCCTCAAAAACAGCTTGCGAAATGGTAATGATTTTGCCAGCTCCAGCAGCGTCTAGGTTAGGTGAGCTCAAAGTTGTTTTTGTTTGGGAATTAAGAGCTCTTTTGTACCAAGATCGACTGACTGGATTATAGAGACGTACCGATCGATGACCAGGATAAGTCCTAAAAACACCTGATCGCATGCCCACATATGTCCATTTGACTTCCTTTACAGATTCGGCTGGTCTTCTGTTCCAGTAACTCTCAATAGGCTGGCTAATCAAAACATAAGCTCTAGTTCCTTTTTTGTATTTAAGGTCTACTTCGCATCCACCATCTACAAATGACCTATTAAATATATGACTGTTTATGTAGTTATGGGCATCGACAGTTTTAGAGGCCAAGTCGTCATCATAAAAATAAGAAGGGTTTAGGGTTTCCAGTCATTGGTTTCCAGTCAAATTTTTTTCCAGTCATTGATAAACTACAATCTATAATGATAACAACATCTTTGGGTCCACTTGTGGCTGCAATGTACCAATTTCTAACTATTGGATCATAATCGTTGTAAAATCCGGCAAAATTGGTGTCCCATTCTCGAGCAGGATGTAAGCGCATGAGACCTGTGCTCGAACCAAAATATTGCCAATCGACTCATTGGCGTAACTGGAACTGACCACAATCAAAGGCGTAACTGGCTACAATGATTTTCAAACAAAAATAATGAGTAAAATGAAATCAAGTGACAATTTAAAGTCATGTGGCAAAGAATATAAGTGTCCAAATGGCTTGGACAATTGCGAAACTCGTTGTTATTTGTTTGATACAAATGCTATTCTAATAAAGGCGCCAGAGTTTATTAATGAAAAGGATTTAGAAGAGAAAAAGTACTCTCAAGTGAATTTGGGTATGATAGAAGGCGAAATAACCAAAGATTTAATTTACCGACATGGATTTTTAAGAAGACTTGAAAATATTGATTTTTCTGGCACGTGTACTATTTCTCCTTACCAACCAAAAGTAACTTTGGAAGGTATTCCCACTAATCCAGAAGATCAGGACAATTACTACAAAAATAGAGGACCAATTCCATCATTTCAAAACGAGTATGGCTGTATCCAAGATGCTGTTAGATATTCGGTGAATGAATCAATTTTAGGAGATTATCATAGTAAAATTTTGATAGGTAATCTAAGTGGTCCGTGCATGAATGGCTTTTACTATGTTGCAGCTCTTCCAAAGACCTATCTATTCTTACTGGTCATAGAAAATTGGCAAGATAGAAAGTCAAGCTTTTTTTATAATTTTAATTGTAGAATAACTCGGAAGTAAATTTAAAAAATAATATAAATTTTAATGTTAATTTATTAATTTAATTTAATCAAAGTATTGTAAATTCGGGAAATTTTCAACTTATAAATGGAACTTGTGCTCAGCAAGACTTGACATCTAAAACAATGCGAGAAGAAAATAGATGTCCAGCTTTAAGACAACTTCAAATTCCGTGTCAATACAACCATCAAAATTTTATAAATTTAAATCCAAATATCCTTGTTATTATCTTTTCTCTTCCAATTTTATTTTTTATTTAAAAGTTCTATTATTTTTAATTTAAATAATCAATTTTTGACTAATTAATTTTAATCATCTGTCAGCACAGATAATTGTAATAAAGTTAATTTAAAATTTTTTTCAAATCTGTCTGATTTGGCTTAATCTAAATCTGACCGGTAAAATGAAATTAAAATCACTTAAAAGCTTTATTTCCTTTCTATTTTGTGATCTTAAAATTACTTTACCTTTCAGCACGCGATTTATTTTACCTCATAGAATTCACCTAAAATATTTACAAAACAAAACAACTAGATAGTTTTGAAAATGTATATTCAATGGTAAGTTCATAATAATTTAATTAATAATAAGTTTTTTTTTTAATATCAAGTATGTCTAAATAAATTTGTAAATAGATCTTTAATTGATTGCCTATCTTTAGATTTGTTTTTAATTTTAAAATTAATTTTTATATTTTCAAAATGGTTTTGCCAAAATTTTGCAATCCAACCGGCCAAGACTTTAGCCAAATTATATTTTATATAAATAAATAATAAATATTTATAGTTTATTTTATTCACTATTCAAATTGACTTGTTTGGTCCAATACAATTAAAAATTTAACATTCGTTAACATCAATATATTATTCAAAATTTAAAATACATTTTTTTATTTTTTGCAAAGTTTATTTAATTAAGTTAAAAATTAATATAAAACTTAAAATACAATTTAAGGAATATCAGAAATCTGATAGAATAAATGTCAAAAACGGCTAATAGTGAAAAAACCTTTGTTAAATAAATGTTTCAATTTTTTACTTTTTTAGATAATTTTTTATTTTTTCAATTTGTAATAATTACTTTTAAAAAATTAAATAAATGAAATTGAAACTATGAAATAAATGGAAAAAATGAAGAGAAACATTTGGATTTTAGATTGACTTTTAATTTTTTTGTCAATAATTTTTTTCCGACACTTTTTTTTTAACATCGCCCATGAGGTGTTTTCTGAATAATAATAATAATAAAATATTTTTGATGTGATAAAATTTATTTCTATCATATAAAATTTATCACATAATTGATCACATCTACAAAAAATTTAAAAAAAAGTTTAGTTTTTTTTGAAAATGATTATTTTTATAATACTGTAACTCTTTATGTAAATTTATTAAAAGAAAACTAATTTATGCTTATAATGAAAAATTTAATTATTTTATTCAAAACTAATAAAATTCTGAAATTCTATAGAAATTTATTTTTTCTAAGCAGATAGTTCACAGTTATTGTCATATTCTAAAAATAATTATTATTTTACAATCAAAAATCATTTAAAAATATAATCGATAAAATCATTAGAAGCCTTGTTAATTAAAAAAATAAATACTTTTTTTAAAATATTTAGATATCTAATAATATGGATGGAAAAGTTGAAATAAATATTAGACTCCAATTTGAAGAATTCAAACTTTCATTTGACAAAAAAAAAAAGGTTTCTTCAATAAGAAATGACAAAATTTTACAGAAACTAATATCACAAAAACTTGGAATTGAAGATATTAAATTAAAATATGAATTTTATCCCAGTTATGATCAAAATGAATTGATTGGCGACTGGATAAAAAAAGAAAAAAATCCCAAAGTGGTACTAAATATCAGCTCAAAATCGGAATCATCCTCATCGCGAGGTATTACTTTATTTGGACTAAATCTTGGTACATTGGATGAACTAGAAAAATCTCGCCATGAATCACTTGTCAAGCAACTAAATCGAATGGAAGAAAAACATGTCAAGCAACTAAATCAAATGGAAGAAAAACATGATCTAAAATTAAGAGAATTGAATGCGAAAGTTGACCAGCTAGTTGGCGAAATAAATCTGCACCCTCTTTTAAATTTTGTTTCAAAATTTCGTTCAAAAATCATAGAGCAATTAGTAATAGAAAAAAAAATTCCATCAAATATCAATAACTGGAACTCGATGTATAATTATTTAAAAGAAAATCACAGCTCCAGACAACTTTGGTCGATAATTGATGAAGTGGCCGAAGAATTAGGACTAAACTATGAAGATTGGCTAAGCTTAAGAAGTATAAGCTCTGACATGAATTCTTTTAAGCATCCTAATCCGAGATTAAGTCAAAAAGATGCCTATGAAAAAATTAATACATTAAGACTCACGCGATATGACAATTATCAAGCTCCTTTCAAAAATCTAATTGATTTATTCGAAAAAAAGAATTGGCAATAATTAGGCTTAAGTTTTAGAAAAAAAATTTTCTTATCAAATTTATATATAAATTAATACATTTGACTTTGTGATTAAAATATTTAATTTTTTTTTGGATTTTTACTTAAATAAAGGCTTTTATTTGAAGAAAAAAATTCAATCGGTTGACAATTTCCAAGACCAATCTGCCTTAAATTTATCTACAAATTCCAATCAAACTCGTTTTCCAAATATGGAACACATTAAAAGCAGTGTCTGATTCATTATTTTTTTTTAAATTTGGGACAAACATAGATTTGAATTAAAAAAAGCCATAAAATTCAATTTTTTGACTAATTATCTTCAAAAGTAAGTCAAATAATAATTGATTCAATTTAAAATAAAAAAAATGCATATTAATTAAATTAGATTTATTTCTATTTAAATCTATTTGAACATTTAGCTCTTTTTTTCATTAGTTCAACCATTTAAAAATTTTAAACTTTTCCAAATGAGTTGAAAATTGGAATAGGACACGCAATTATTTTGCTTTGTTCAACTAAGCTATCTATGTATAAATCCAAATAAGCTAAATTCAAAATGTGATAATGTGTCAAAACAACACTATGACGTTATATAGACTATATATTCTATAAAGAAAATAAAAATAAATTATTTTAAAATAAAATTCAATTCAAAAATATAAATTTAATTAAATTACAAAAAAATACAAAAAACAATACACTATTTCCATTGAAAAATTTCCCCTTTATATTTTATTTAAAAAAAAAATAGAGTTTATCTTAAAAAACATATCAAAAGAAAGATGTTTTACTCATCTTTCGGCAAATTTATCAAATTTTATTTGGTTACCAAAAAAATGTCAATTTTGGCAAAATGAAAATAGACATTTTTTCACAATAAACTTTACAATTTAACTTACAATAAGTTTCTTAAGCCTTTACTAAAATAAAAATGGAAATTATTTATAGTTTGTTTTATTAATATTTATTTGAATATTTTAAATTAATTTTCTATTTACTTCAATTATAAACAAATGAAAATGACTCAAGTTTTATTTTTTTTTTAGCTGTCAAAATCTTAAATTTTTGAATTTAATTTTTCAAATACAAAATTCAAAGTTAAAAAAAAGCGTTTAATAAATTAATCTTCCATTTCAAATATTAATTTAGTTTATATAAAATAGTTTTCAATTTTAAGTTCTTTACACTATACATCAAGCCAGTTAGATTTTATTATCCATTTTCTGCTCATTAAGGTCGTTAACAAAAAATTTTAAAAATTGTCAGCTTAATTTGCTTATTCTTAATCATAATAAGTTTATCTACAAGCTTTAGACAACGATTGGTAGAATTATGAGGAATTGGCTTATTCTAGAGATCATCTAATAGATGGTAAAATTTAAGGTTATGATTAAGCTGTTTAAAACCTTGATAATGGTTTTAATCTATTTATTTTGATTAATATTTATTTTTTAAAAGTTAGTTCGTTCAAAAAAATTTATTCAACTATAAAAATTCCAATCATTAATCCTACCATGACTTCGATCTCAACAAATTTGACAGTGTCAGGTTTTTTGAACAATTCAAAAAATTCAATAGATATCTATATTGATATAAATATGATATCAATAACAAGATTTTTTATGTTTTTTTTGCCATTTTTTTTCTTGTTTAATTTGCATCGTTCCTTAAAATTTTTTTTTTTTTCAAAAAAAAGGTACATTCTATTATTTTTAAATTTTTTTTTTTATTTTAAATTTGGAACATGAACACTGATTTAAATTTTAGTCTTCGTCAAAATACACTCTCTCTCAACTTTCAACTAGAAATCAGAATCAATACTTGGTATCTTTAATTTTTTTAATTAGTCATATAAGTTCTAGCACTTCCACCAAACATCTATGATATCTGAGCACATCACCGCCATTAGCAAAATTAATTTTTAAATTTACAAGCTTTGTGCGTCAAAGAAATATTAACGAAATCATTTTTGACAGACTATAGAGAGGTTTTCTCTAAAATTTTTAATAAATTAATTAAAAATCATCATTTATTGCCTTCATTGTTTGGGACAAGTATTTACTAATATCTTGTTGAGTACATCCTTTTAAAAATTTTAGCAAGTACTGATTGGTTTGTTCCTGTCCTACATATAAAACAGTAATTATGAGATTTCCTAGGCATTTTATTTTTTAATTAATCTAAAAAATTAATAATTGAGTTTTAGATTTATAAAATTAATAACATTTTTAAAGATTTTAAAAATTTAAAAATTATTTTTAATGTTTATTAAAAAAAGAGATCTATTTCTTTCTGATAGTTTAGAAAAAAAAATAAATTAATGAAAGCTAAATTTTTTTATATGCTTCCTAAATAATTAATTAGATAACTTAATTGATTTTCTTGAAAAATGATTTATAAACAATTAATTGGGCTCCATCCTTTTTTGTAGAAAAAATATCATAGAAAATTGTCATAGAAAACTTATTAATTGAAAATAATTATCAAAGAAAATTTTTAGTAGAAATTTATTATCATTTTTATTAAAATTAAATGATTCAGAAGAGCCATTTCCCAGATTATTACGTAATAAACGAATTATGTCACAATCACAAATAAACAGAAAAAAAAGAAACAAAAATCAGCAATCTAAAAAGGATGTGACTGAACAAGATATTGCTAAACACAACAAACAATTTCTAGTCGAATATTCAGATATCATGATTTTGATAATTCTGACATCGACGAATCTGAATCCATTTTTTATCAGAATCAGTTTTGTGACAGCAGTGAAGAAGCTCTTGGTCCATATTTTTCTTATACAACAAAAGGTTGTCCAAAGATGTTTTTTAAAAATCATGTTTATTTTAAAGAAAAAGAATATAAAAACAAGATATATCGGAAATGTTCTGTCTCTTATCCAATTCATTATATATACGGTAATTCAATTAAAAAAATCTTCAAATGCTCAAATATTAGTGGCTGTTATTTCCATTTAACAGCTAATCTTTCGAAACATGTCTCAGATGGTTATAGTTAAATGTATAAGAGGAATAAAGAATTCAGAAAATACTTTGTTTATTTAAAAGGACTGGCATTTATTCCAGTCAAATCAGTGATTTATTCTTTTAAAAATTTGAAATTAAGCTGTCCAGTTGAGAAAAAGCCTTTATATGATTATTTTGAAAAATATTATATTGGACTTCCTATTAAAGATTCTCACTTGAGGTCAACACCTTGAAACATGGAATATTTGTAAGAGAATATTAAACAATCTTACCAGATCAAATAATAGCATTTAAGCATGGCATAAGGCTTTATTTCAGGATATAAACAGTCATCCAAAATTCAACAATCATATTTTAAAAGAACAGCATTTGATGGAAATTTGCTTCGAAAAAATTAAAAATGGTGCTATATTTCAACGTGATTCAAGGGAAGTAAAAAGAGATAGCTTGCTGTTTGATCATTTTAAATATTTCAATAAAATTAATTTAATTACTTATTTAGATGGTATGATAGAAATTTTGAAAAAGAAATAATCTATTGTTGTTGACAATTTATTTTATTAAATATCCAAAAATTTATTACAATTCACTTAAATGTTTAAATTTGTTTAAAAAAGTTAATTATGAATTTCTTTGGTAATAAATTTTTACTAAAAATTTTCTATGATATTTTTTCTACCAAAAAAGGTGGAGTCCTGATTGTAGAAAATTTGAATTTTCTATGAACAAATTTTTCGATGAAATTGGGGTATGCCAATAATTGATAACTTCAGAACAAATTTTAAATTTACTCTCAATTGATTTTAAAATATTTAGCTAAAATATAAAAATAATTTAAAAAATACAAAAATTGCTATACAAACAATATTTCGAGTTTTGCTCGTTTAAAGATTTTGAAACAGCGAATAAAATATGCAAAGGTATTTTCGATGAGCACAAATATAGAAAAGGGAAGTTAGATTATTATGAAAAAAGAAGATTTTCATGTTATTCACAAGGCAGTAAAGGTAATTGTCGAGTTTAAATGTATTTGCTCTTACACCAAGACTCACAAAAATGCACTCTGTATATGTCAACAGATAAACATAATCATGCAAGTAAATCTGAATCACAGTTTGATGATCAAGAACAGCAACAGCAACAACAACAAGCTACTCCTTTGGAAAATTCGTTCCATGAGTATTAATTTTATCCAATGTTATATATTGTCATCACATAGCGCGACATTGTTTATATCATGAAAAGTTTTAGAAATGTAAATGACTTGAAAATGTTTCAGTTACGACATTTTTTTTATTAGAAGTTATATGAGCGTATGAAAGTGTTTTACTTATTTTAAAATTTAGACAAAATGACTAAAAAAATTATATATATGACAAATCTCATTTTTCAAAATCAGTTTTCTTCATTTTTTGTTTCCAATTTTTAGAACTAAATTTATTTAACTTTTATTAAATTATTCGTTTTTTTGGCTATGTTTCCCCAATGGATTTGCATCAAATTCAGGCGCTGATTTGAATATAAATATCACTGATAGTTGACACAAAATAGCCACTATATCTAATACAAATGTAATAAATTTTTTGAATCTGGTCATGCCGCATTTTGAAGAAAAGAATAGCTTCAAAATAGCCGGTACTATAGGCAAAGCATTAATCAAAAACAGGCCAGTTACATTTTGAATATTTGGCAAAATCTTAAACACTAAACTAAATGAAAAAATTATTAAAAATAAATTTTCTTTTGATTGATATAAATTTTTCCACAAAGAAATAGGAAAATTTGGCCGACCACTTGCATTAGCAAACATACTGGTTTGAACTGTTGACTAAAAGCTAATTAAATAGGGAATACTGACTGATATGGCCGTAAGAAAAGTCCATTTAACCATCGGGCTAAGTTAGTTTCAAATTTGGCTGAATCGTGTCAACTTTTTTGCTTTCTTGCTGGAGTAATTTGACTGATTGAGTGTGTCTAAACCCTTGAAATAATCTTAATTTATGATTTTAAACATATGCTTTTATTTTAACTAACTATTTTATTTATAAATTATCAAAAATAATGCAATTTTGTTTTAACGTGCTCTACACGTTTTATAAAATTAAAACACGTTTTATTACTATTTTAAAATTCTATTTGTTAATCTTAACCAAACAAATAAAAAATAAAACTAATAATCATAATTTTTAATCTAAAAAGTCATAATTTAGGCGAAATTAAAAACGTGTTGAATAAAAAATATTCATAAATTATGTAATTGTAAATTTAAATTTCAATCGAATCATGCTTTCTGCTAGGCTTAACCAAACATTTAAATAAATACAATCCAAAAATTATAATTTTCATTCTTAGATTACAATTAAAATTAAAAAAACCAAATTTTCCGAATAATAAATTTAAATCAAAAATGTCAATCCATGTTTCAGAAATAATTAATGACCAACATATAATAAATTTATCGTATGAAATCGGTGGTCTAATAGATTTAGAAACTGGATTTACAACAAATATTCAAATTGTAAATTCCGAAACACTGTTCCTTGAATCAGTTCCAATTTTAACTATATCTGATCTACTATGTTCATGGCATACACATCCAATGTCAACAAACATAATGTTGTGGTTTCATACACAACTTCACAAAAAGTGAAATATTCACTAGTCCCTCACGCAAGTGAAGGTCTAGTAAATATTACACTATAAATGCAACCCATTATATTTCTTTGCCTGTGACAACTCT
>PJRA01000288.1:301633-328257 GCA_016987375.1 Brachionus koreanus
GAATTAATTTCTAATTGTTAAAATAATTTATTTTTTTTTTCCACTAGTAATCTATTAAAAATAATTAAGATAATAATTAAAATTTTATTAAAACATCTTGCTTTACTCTAAGAATTACTTTGTAAATAAAATATTGTTTTATATAAAAAAAGTATAGCCTTCTTTAAGTTTCGATTTTATTAATTTTTAAAAAAGAAATTAATTTATCAATTTTATTAAGTTATGTTAATATGTTCATAAAATTCTTGAAATAAATTTTCAAGTTCTTCTTTTTTTTTCTCAAGATTTGATATTTCATTTCGAGTTAATATCAAATTCTTTGATATACTTCTCTGCTTCAAGTCTTTTTCACTTGCATCACAACTGCAGTCTCTATGCTCTTGATCCAATTCAATAGACAAATAAATCAGTTTATCAGCTTCATCTTTTTTTGCGGTAATTGAAGTTTCCAATTTGTTAATGGCATAATAATGTTCAAGGCAAATTTTTTTTCGATTAAAAATAAATTCGAAGCATTTGTCAATAATTGATTCAGACAAGGATTTGAAGCAAATATCATCATCATCAATTCGATTATATTGATACTTTTTATCCAAACGCTCAACATTGGTCCAAAATTGACTTTCTGACATTTCGAGTGTCGGCATATTGAAAGACAAGTTTGAACATTTACCCTGAGATTCAAACGAAAAATCTAAACTGAAATTTGAATTGGTTTCCAAACTTGGGATTGAGTTATTGTTTTCATTTGACGAATTATAAGAAAACATTATTTAAAGTTGAAAATTTGAATTTAAAAATATAATATCTTTTTTTAAAAATATTTATTTTTCAAAAGTTTTTATAATAAAAATTAATCGAGAACGATTGTTGCAAAACTTTCTTCAAGTATTTCAATCTCTTCATTCACAATAGCTTCATTTGTTTGATTCTGACTGCAGCTTTGTTCATGTTTTAAAAATGCGTCTTCAACAAGATGATGGTAGTGCCCGACCGATCGCATATTTTTCAAAAAATTATACGTCGGCCCAAAGAAATTATTCGACGCCCGAAAAAGAACTACTGGCTCTAGTTATGGCTATCAAATATTTCCACCAATATCTATATGGTAAACCATTTCACATCAAAACAGACCACCTACCACTCACTTGGATACAAACAAAGAAAAACACTCACGCAAGATTAGAACGCTGGTTATTACGGCTGAGTATTTACGATTTCGAAATACATCATGTGCCTGGTAAAGAAAACATTGTGGCAGACAATTTCTCAAGATTGCCAGATGAAAACGAGGTAAACACTGATCAATACGCTGATTATTTTGACACACTTGTTGCCGAAATTTTCGAAGAAAAAAGTGATGCTAACGTCACTCTAGTAGATAAAAAATCAATTGAAATTAACGAGATTACAGACTCGATCGAAACAATTTCATTTATTGAGGAACAAACGCAAGATGCCGACATTGTGTGGATTATAAATTTAATTAAACAAAATCCAGATACAAAACCAGAAGTAAAAATATTCGAAAATACAATGCAGAGACTTTTTTATAGAGAATATGACAATTTACGTCTAGTAGAAAATGTATTGTATCATACGGTTAAGTGCAAAGATGGATCAAACGTTAACCGGTTTGTATTACCCAAACAAATTCAAGATAGAGTTATTAAACATATGCATGAAACAATTTATAATTAACACCTTGGGAGGAGAAAAACAATCGAAAAAATTACAAGTCGATTTTATAGACCAAATTTACAAACAGCTGTTAAAAAAATTATACGTGAATGTGAAGTTTGTCAAAAAGTTAAATGCAACAAATCAAACAGAAATGCTGAACTTATTTACCTAAAACCATCATATGTAAACGAATTAATAACGACAGATTTTGCGGGTCCATTTAAAGAAACAAAACGAGGTAATAAATATTTTCAAATTATCATTGACCATTGTTCAAAAGTAGCAAAATTTTGTCCAACGAAAAACACTCAAGCTGAAACAGCTGCAGAAAATGTAGTTGACAAATGGTGCTGTACTTATGGTATTCCAGATGGCATTCTCTCCGATCAAGGAACACAATTTCAATCTAAACTGTTAGATTTAGTCTACGATCATCTTGATATTAAACGTCTTGAAACAACACCCTATCACCCACAATGTGACGGTCAAAGCGAGGTGACTGTTAAACTCCTAAAAAACATGATCAAATGTAACATAGATGAAGACCAAGAAAATTGAGATTTAAACTTTGAAAAATATGCTTTTGCATATAATTCATCTGCATATAATTCATTCATATAATTCATAATTCATTGTACAACAAATCAAACACCGTTTACAATGATGTTTGGTAGAGAACCTCGTATACCAATTGATGTTCTAATTCCAAACTTTAATGAATTAAATCGAAAACAATTACTCGAAAGTCAAACAATTAAATCAAACAAATTTGGCGAAGTAGAAATTTTAGCTGACTATGAGCCAAATCCAAAAGATATACCAGAAAATGCTAAAATTTACATAAACAATTTAAAGAAAACCTTACTAACGTCATTACAAATCGCTCTCAAAAATCGTGATATAAACATGCATAAAGCAAAATGGAATCACGATAGAAAAATTAAAAAATTTAATTACAAAATTGGCGACCTTGTTTTAGCAGACCATCCTAAACTCAAAAAAGGATTGTCGCAAGGTATTGCGCGGAAGTATTATGGTCGATTCGAGATTGTCAGAGTAAACCCGAATGGTGTTGATTATTTCATAAAACTCGCTGGATCAAAACGAGAAAAAGTCAACAAATTCATAAAACAATATTAAAAATATATTATTATAACAAACCAGATTTTGGCCCGCGGAAAAATGAAAAAGATGAAATAGACATAACAAGCAAATCCATGTTAAAAGGTGAATCATCAAAAAAACAAAAAAATAAAAATAAAACATCTGAATCATCATCAAGTGAAAATGAAGCGGAGTGGAATGAGAGCGATGAGGAAACTTTGTTTAAAATCAAACAAAAGTTGAACNATTTAAAAATTTACTATAAGACAATGCTTTAAACGATGCAAAGTACAAATTTCAAATTAATTTTCAAACACAAATAAAATACAAACGGTTCAAAAATTGCAACATTTATTTAACAAATAATTTGAAAGCAAAAATGTTGGGAAACGACGCCGATTTCGATCTGTACCTACAAAATATGAGCAAAAATGCCGATCCGGTCCAAACATCGATCGATTTGTACAACGAAATAAATAAATTCCTCAAAAATATTGGTGGTAGTCAACGATACGGAGAAATTAGCTACGTGATCATTCCGCGAAAAAAATATTCAAACAGGTCGGATTACATAGCCTTCGTGTCTTTTGAAAGAACAGTAGTCCACGAAGAAGTCGCCAAGGTCCTAAAAAATTTCCACTTCAACAATGTGAAGATTTCGATACGAGTCAATGACAAACCAACGTCCAACGTCGAGAGAACAAAATCAAATTTAAAACAGAGCTAGACGGGCGTTCAAAGATCAAGAGGGACTCTGCAAACAAACGCAAACGAGTCGACTCTTCACCTAGAGAAGTTGAATCTCGTCCAAAATCGTCCAAAACAGTGGAAGCAAACGTTGAGGAATCTTGTGACTCGTTCGAGAGCGTCGTCCTTATCAAGGAGGAGTCAAGTGAGGAAGCACAAACGTCCACAAGTGAACAAACAATGGCGAAGCTTGCTCAGGCTGTGGAGGACCTCAAACAAGAAGTATTTGAGACAAGAAGAAGAGAATGTCAACTAGCGATCCAGTTAGCATTAAAACAAGTGGAGATCGAAACACTGGAAGAGTCGAGACAAACACTTCTTAGAGAGAGGGAAGAGGCAGCTGAGTTAGCAAGCAAATTACAAGCTCTGTTTAACAAAAAGGAAACATCAAACGAAGGCCCACAAAAATAGTAAATTTCACTTTCTAACTTTTGTATTAAAAACTAAACTACATTGTTAATTTTGTAAATTTTGTTTAAATTTAATTGCATCAAAACTTTAATTTTTGTTAATTTTTTTCCAAAAACTTTACTAAAATCAGGTATCTAAATTCTTCCGTGGGGAAGGTATGTTGTGGTTTCATACACAACTTCACAAAAAGTGTAATATTCACTAGTCCCTCACGCAAGTGAAGGTCTAGAAAATATTACACTATAAATGCAACCCATTATATTTTCTTTACCAAAAAACCCCCCTTTTCTATAACCACGTTTCGTTTAATAAACTAGGCCTGAAGGCCCAACAAAAAACAATTCTTTTAATTAAAGAACCCCTAAACCTTAGGTAGAAAATAAACACGAGGTAAAACCACAACAGAATAAAAAAAATCAAATTTTTTTGTTTTATCTCGGAATTTAATTAAATTAAATTTATGGATTTGTTTTAAAAGAATAATTGATAAAAATAGAAAATCCTTAAATGAAAACAAAAATGATCTAGAATTGAAAATTGCTCATTAGGATTTTTTTTTATCCAAAAATAGAACAAAAAAGATTCTCTTAAAATATTATCTAAGTATTAATTATTTAGTTAATAAAAAAATTCAAATTTTTGTTTAAATATTTTTATTTAAATAATCAACTAAAATTATTAATTTATATGTGATGATAATTTTATATTAATATTTAATTTTTTAAATCTATTTTCTTGATTAATCAATGAATTGTTAAAAAAAATTTTATTTACATCACTTGTCTCATTTTATGTAATCGATAGAATTGTTATTTTATTCCCAATTATCTTCATATATGGTAAGGGGGTTTTTATTACTCTTTAAGAAATTGATTTAAAATTAAATTAAATTTTGGAATACTTTTTAATTTACATTTAAATCATAAAGATTGATATTTGTTTATGATAAACTCGATTTTGGAGGAATTTCTTTATTCTTTCTGATTATATCGAAAATTGAGAAGTTAAAATTGAATAGAGAATTAACCCGTACATATATTTTGGCGTTTACTCTTTTGCAAAACTGAACGTTTTTAGAAGAGTTTGAACTAAATTTAAAAAATATATATATATTATTAAATTCAAGAGTAAGTTAATTCCAAATTTAATTTTTAGTATTGAAAGAATAACATTAGGATATATTCATTATTTAGGATATTTCATTCAATTATAAGAACCATTTAAAACCAAATTTTTTTTTAGTATGAAAATAATTTAACAATAAGTGCTTATGTTAATCTTGAAAAGAAGATAAGAAGTAGAAAAATAGATTTAATAGAACTTGAAAAAGAATTAAGTGATATTAAAATAAACCAAGATAAGAATCTATTACAAATGAATTCAGAATCGGAAAAATCCATGAAAAATATTCCAAATTTAATTCATATTTCCAAAATGTGGTTCAAAATTTTTCGTAAGAAATGACAGATGATTGCCAAACGCCTGAAATGATTTTTAATAGTTATTTTTGCCCTAAATTTTTTGAAATTATAGAAAATTATTTTTATCTAATTCTATTATGGGCTGGATTTTTGATTAATACTGGAGATTCTTGGACAAGATTATCTAAAAAATAATATACTAAAAGGGGAAACTCTAATGCCTAGTCAGTTAACTGGAGCGTTATACAAAAGAATTTTGTCCAAATATTTACTTTATTATGATGACAGCTCACTTAAGTTATTGAATCCAGTGAAAACAAAATTAGATCCTTATGTTGAAAACTGGAAAAAGGATTAAAAAAATGTCAAAAGACAGAAGGGTTTTTATTTTGAAAACTAAGTAAATTTCGGAAAGAAAAAAGGAATGATCATTCAAAGTAAGTTTTTATTATTTTTTTAAAGAATATGATACCTAAGTATTCAATATTTAAGAAAATGAGACGATTGATAAAATTAAAATTTTAGCACTGGAGCAGAGGTAATTAGTTTTTGTTTTTAAATTAATTAAAATTTAAAAGAAATGTTTCATTTAAAAAATTTTATTAAAAAATTACTTTTCTTGCAATTATTCAGCAAAAATTTTAAATAGCAATTTATTTTTTTTAATTTAATTAAATAATTATATTTTTTAAAATTAAAGTTCAAAAAATCTAAAAATTATTAAAAACGTTATTCCTTCAAATGGATCGTATTTTCAAGATGAAGAATTTATTATTCATATAAAAAATACTTGTACAATTGATTATTTCATTTTATTTTGTTATATTTTGTTCAAGAAACAAAGAGAAGTTATTGTACAGTAAAATGATAAAGAGATGGATAATTTTTTTCTCATATATTTAAGAGAAATTGAAAAGATACTGGATAAAAGAAATTGGAATATTGCTCAATTATCGTGGCTAAATATAAAGACATCAATTAAAAAAATTCAAAAATCTGTAATTGAGTTCTTGTACGACTGCTTTGGTTCAGAATACTGTTCATTTATGGAGAGATATTCCTGGTTACAATCATTTACAGTTTTTTACAGGTGCCCAAAAAAAGATTGTTTACTTAATAAATCTCCATTTCAGACATTCTCTGCATTTTCATTTAAGTAAAAATGAGCAAATAAAATTAATAATATTATTTAAAACAAATTTTTTTAAAGAAAAGATAAAGATGAGATAATTTTAGACTCTAGATTTTTTGACCATAAATTTAACATTTATTGCAATTTAAAAACATTTATAAACGTGAATGGGACCGATATTGAAAGGTAAAAATTCAAACAAAATTATTTTCATTGAAATTTTATATCTGATAATTAAAGATCTGATAATTGTAATGAATTACTTCAAATTTCGAAACCAAAATTTTTGAACAATTGTTATCCGATTTTATTGATTGTAAATAATTAATGTGACGATGTCGAACCAGGACAGATCCCGATTTTTATCTCTTTAGATGACCAAGAGTTTATTGCTTGAATAGAAGTAAATATTAAATTTTTCAAATAGATATTGTTTAATTGGTTTAACACTTTATTTTTTGAATTATTTTATTATGAAAGTTTTTGACGGACAAAGTTTTTAAGACATAGATAATTAGATATATTAAACAAAAATTTGAATTTTTTTATTAACTAAATAACTAATACTTAGATAATATTTTAAGAGAATCTTTTTAGATCTATTTTTGGATAAAAAAAAATCCTTATGAGCCATTTTCAATTCTGGATCATTTTTGTTTTCATTTAAGGATTTTCTTTTTTTATCAATTATTCTTTTAAAACAAATCCATAAATTTAATTTAATTCAATTCCGAGATAAAACAAAAAAATTTGATTTTTTTTATTCATTAAATAATTAATATATCCAAGATAAAAATTTATCAAACAATTTGATTCATGGAAATATGCTAATGAAATATTAAAATTCAAAAACTTTTATTTATCGTTAATATTAAAAGAATCAAAATTTCAAATTCTTTTTTTTTTAATTTTTTTTAAATTTTTTTAAAAATAAAATCAATAATTTAAATGATTTGTAATTAAATTCTCATACAAAATTGAAAAGTTACATTTTAAAACATTTTCAAAAGCAAAGAAAAAATTTCGAAGAAATAATTTTTTTGAATTTAATTAAATCAATTTGTTCAATTTTTTTCGGTTAAAATAAATCCTGCAGTAATTTTAAATTTTGGAATCCAAATAAATAATTGAATACAATTTCAGGAGCATCCAAATTTATAGAAATATATTATTTCGAAAATTTAAACCTAGTGGTTTGTAGTTTGCTAATATTCGATTTTTGTAAGACTCTGCAGTGCTTGATCGAAATCAAGGCTCCAAGTGAAATTCTTGACGAGATTCTCGGTAAGCATGCAATAGTGATTAATGTAAAACCCATGCAATTATTGATGAATGGGCTCACTTGTAAACACGAAGCCAAGATTTGATTTCTTTTAATGAGACTTAATAAATTAGTCATTAATGTTAATAATAATAATTTTGTATTATCTGCGTAAATTTTGACCAAAGCCAACATTTCTTTGTTGAATAAATAGGTTTTGATGAATTTGTATAAGTTTAAAAAATCAATCATCAAGTGGTAATCTTTTTTTCAAACCACTATTTTACTAATTTCATTTGGTGAATTCGCCATCACTTTTCTTTTGATTTGATCACGAACAGAAATAAATCTCATCTTGTATTTGAATAATTATTATAATAATTGTTATTTTAAAAATTATTATAATAATTATAATTTTTTTTCATTTCAAATTACAATTTGAAAATTTGCAAATTATCAAAAATGCATAGGAACAAAAAATTTTTGAACAAATTTGAAAATTGAAAATTGAGCAAAAATTTTACTTCGCCAGTTTACATGAGAATATATTTTTTTAAAAATGCGTAATTTAAAAAAATATATATTCTTTCCATTTAATGCAAATTTTCTATATTTTAGATTTAAGAGAAAAAGATCTTGTGAATAAAAATAAAAATAATAAAAATAATTAAAGTTTGTTCATATTTTTAGAAAAATTTTTGTATTTTTTATTTTTCGATTTTAATTTGAAAATATCAAAGGATCAAAACTATAATATTTGATAAATTGTTCTATGCAATTACTTCTTGTTTTATAATGTTCTTCTCTTGACGAAAGACTCTCATTTTTCTTGACGCATCTTTCACAATCAAAATTGTTTCTTTTAGTTACTTTTATTGGTGATTTTGACAGATAATATGAAACCATAAAATTAAATGCAATATCTTCACAATTAAAATTTTCATCTACGAAATTTTTTAGATATTTATCCGTCATATATGTATAGGCATAATTAAAAAAACGATGATAAAAGGCTGCGCCGGTTAATATGAGTGAATAAGGTTCATCTGAACTTTGATTGTACATATATCTATTTAGATTTTTGTTAAAATAATGAGATCGTGATGGAAAACCGATTATTCGATCTCTGTGTTGTTTCCAAACATTAAATGACAGATTAATTTCATCAATATTAAGAGAAATATCGTCATCTAGACTTAAAATTGCATCTGTTTCTATTCCTTCGAAGGGAAGAAAACGATTATTCAAGCTATTTTTACTCATTTTCATAATTTTTAATTTTTTGTTTTTAAAGTATTTTTCATAAATACTCCATTTTACTGGGTCTGGCTGTTTTTTTAGATTATTCCAAACTACAATTATTCGATTTAGATTATTCAAAACTGTCAAATATATCCCTATTGTATTAATCAAATTTTCTTCTCTATTATAAGTAGGAATAATAATTGTAAATTGGTTATATTGTTTTGTTTCTAATTTTTTTTCTAAAGAGAAAAATTCGTCAGCGTCTAATTTAAATTTTTCTCTATTGTAATTGTGCATAAAAGGATGACTGTGGATTGAATTAAATGGATAAAATATTTTATTCCACTTATTATAAATTGACATTTGATTAAAATAAACTTCGGAACCTTGTTCCTGAGAAAAACAAGATATAATTGTTTTATTTGAGTTATAATAGACATATTCAATCGTTTTAAATTCTGCAAAAAAGGACTGTAAAATTTTGTGTTTATCTAGAATGGCTGCTACAATTGAATTTAATTGATCAGTTTTCGATGAAAAAAATCCTTTGAAAATTTTTTGAAATCTTTTTTTTCGTTCTATAATTTCTTCTATTGGAATATTTTTTATTAAGCGAAATAAAAATTTAAAATTATCTACAGGTTGTTTTACAATTACAAGATCCCAGTCTATAAATTCATTTAAAGGCATTTTGAATTCTTGATTAAAAATAATTGGAATAAAACCATCGAGGAGTCCTTCGAAAGTCAAATTGATAATTTCAAAATTTAACTGGTCTGGCCGAATTATAAAAAATTCAGAAAAAATGAAAAATCTTTGATTTGATGTATCTTTTTTTAAAAAGTAATAAAATTTTTTTTTAAATCATTAAATTTTTAACACAATTACCCAATTTATCCGGGAACAAGAAATTTTTGTATTTTTTTTTTATTAAGCTTTCGTTCTTTTCATTTTTATCGATATTATAATTTATATTTAACTCTTTTTTAAAAAGTCCCATATTAACACTTCTATCATTTGAGATGTCAAAAGAGGCAAAAAAATATGAAGTTAACAAATTGTTAGAGAAAATATGATTCCTTTTTTTTAAAAAATTGATTATTTGATTATAAATAGAATCACTATTTGGAAAGAAAACAAAAACAAAATTTGAAAATTTTATCTCTTTAATTAAAAAATCATACAATCTTGATATATTTGTATTCTCTCTTAATATAATCAAAATCATACATGCTTCATTTGTTCTTCTTGTAAGTCTATATTTAAATTTCGATAATTCTAAAATATCTTTATTTCTTTTAAATTCGTAAACATAAACCTTTTTTTCATAATGATCAATGCAATTTTTTTTATTAAAAAAAAAATTTGAATGATAAAAACTTTTTAATTTTAACAAGAAAATTATGAAAAATATATTAATCAAAAAAAAAAGGAAAAATTGTCTACGTTTGAAGGTAAATTTCATTTTTTTTAAGAGGAATAATATAATTTAATTAATTTTCTAGATTTATAAAATTTAATTTGTTTTTTTTTAGTAAAAAGTTTCCATAGAAATATTGAGATTTTATTCAAACTATAAATATATGAATTACTATGGAAATATTGAACATTAATTTTTTTAAGGCTTAGAGTTAGGGTTTAATTATTTTATTATTTTAAGTCCTTTTTTACGGTATAAATCAATAAATTATTAATTTCTCTATTTGCAGAATTTGTTTAAGATAATAAAAGATGTTATCAAAATATTTAAAAATATCAAGATATTGTCAAGATCATTTGTAATATTTTTTTAATAAAAAAGTGTCTTAAAAAGAAAATTAAAGCAGAAAATGCTATTGGGATTCAATATATTTATTTTAATTTATGTCAATTTCTTGTGTCGAAAAAATTTGATATGAAATTAGTTTCGTACGCGTTTCTCAACCTCTATGGGTTTATGTCAACTGATGCGTATATTGTTCTGCAAACGATCGCAACGCCAATAATCATGACCACAAACTGAACACAAGAAAAAAGGAAAAATGAAAATAATATTACATTTTCATAAAATTAGATTTTTTTTGTGCAATATTTAAGAGTTTTAAGAGAATTTCTTTACATTGTGCCGAAAGAACAACTCCCAGGGAAATCCTGATCATGCATTATTTTTAAATGCTGCACAAACATTTGCTTAATTGAAAATTTTTTTTCTTCTCTCTTACAATCAAAATTGCAAACATAGTTGAGCATTTGAAAGATTTCGCTTATTATTCGAGGTTCGTCCAATGATGAAATTACTAATTCAAAAAAATTTGATATTTTTCCCTTGCGAAAATTGGACAGATATTTCTATTTCGGACCAATAAATATTTCGATTCAATTGGCATTTTGTTAACCTTTTTTGGCATCTTTAAAAGTTTAAGCTTCTGAATTCTTGTTTTAAAAGTTAAAAAGAAATTTTTTTTAAAATAAGCTCTTTATTTGATTTAATTTTAATAAAAAAAATGCTTATTGAAGGTTCAGTTAAATGACATTTAGATTCTGTCTGAAATGTCAAGTTCAATTTTAAAAAAGAGCAATTTTTAAATTTTGTCTTTAAAGTGTTTTTATTTTTAAAATTAAAATCAAGACAAATAATACGTCTAATTTTCGAATGGAATATGTTGATTGACTTGATAATTTGCTTGAATTTCTTTAAATAGAAGGTTATTTATTTTATTTTATAAATTATTATAATAGTACAATCTTTTGATATTTGGATAACATACAAATATTTCAAAAGATTTTTCGAAAGTGGTTCTAAATTACTTATCATAATTATCGTACATGTAAATTTGATCAATTTACTCTTTGTATGTGGTCTTTAAATTAAATGAGTATGACGTTCTAATTTTTTAAGCAAATCGTTTTGATTGCAATTTTCAAATTCAAATTGTCAATGAAGATAAAATTATTCTTTGCCTCTATCTAATCGTTAAAAGCATTGTTATCACTATTAGAAGCTGGTTAAAATTATTGATTTAAGAAACATTATATTAAAGATTTTAAAAAATTCATATTTTAAAAATAAATTGATATAACTTACCAAAAACTAAATATATGAAAAATGTTTTTGTTTTACCAAGTATCACACTCTCTAAAAAGAAAAAGAGATTTTGAAGTTTTATTACAAATAAAAGGATACATGATAATTTAAATGAAACTCTTTTACATTTATATTTTTAACTGGCAATCAATAATAAAAAAAAATTTACACTCAATTTTCTTTTTTTTTTTTAGTTTTATTTAAAAAAAAAAATTTTAAATTTCTTGATTTCATAAGTATAAAAACAAATTTTAAAATTAATAAAAAATAAACAAAAAAATAACAGGACTTGAACAAAAAAAAAAAATTAATTAATGTGCTGACTCAATTTTTTGAATTATCAAATCTATAACTTTAACGATCTACTTCATCTATACTAAACGAAAAAATGCAATCATTCGACTCTTCACTATCGGAATAAACAACAATCTTCTAATTAATTGTTTTCCAGATTTTACACATGATAAATTTTTTTTGTTCATCGGTGGACTATTAAGTAGGCTTACTACATTTTTTTCAACATCATCAAACTTTTTTTTTAATGCATTTTGGCAAGAGTTAAATGATTCATTATTCATTTTTTTCAAAACAACTGGTTTCAAATTTTTGAGCAAATCGGCATATCCAAATATTCTAAATCAATAGATTTATTTACAAAATTTTTAAATTAGATTGATAAAAAAATTATACACCAAAACTTTTAATAATATTTTTTTCGAATGGAGCAAATTTCACTAAAAGCCGAATCTCCATCAATGCTTTCTATACAGTTTCAATATTTACAGACACATTTTAGCCTAGGAGGTTTAATTTTACTGGATCAGGATTATAATTTGAGGTTGGAAATTTTAGGCAACCTATCGAAAAAGAAATATTTACTTTCTGGACCAAGCTGATTTTTAAATGCAAAATCAATTGAAAGATATTCCGCGTAATCATTGATTTTCTCATTTTCATTGGGACAACAGTCTACAAAATCTATGCAATTTAGCAAAGCAGGTTCAAGTATTGAGCAAGTATTTTGATTGCTAATAAAAAAAATGGAACTAGAATGGCGCCATCGAAACCTATTTTATGTTTTCTTTTTATTTTAAAAGGTAAGCCTTCCAAGCAAATTTTGATGATCATAATTTCATAAAAGTGAATTGCAAAAGGGCTTTTCCCGTGCGTTTGATGAAACGAACATAAACAAATGTTTTCGCTTATGATGCCATCAATCTCTAAACCATCCGTTCAGATACTCAACAACATTGCCGCGCCAATTCCATACTTCTTCTCATAGCCAAATGAGTCTAATTAGTAAAAATGGAAATAGTCTTATAACAATAGGTGTCGGATTTCTAATGGCTTCGACCGTTTTTCAAAACTCAGTTGTCCAGAATTAGATTGGATAAAAGGGTCCAAGATATCAATATGTTTTCCATCATAATTTCATGCAAAAAATTTTCGTTTAACAGCATCAGTAAAATAAAATTTTAATTAAAGGTTTATTTAAAAACCATATTTTTTGACTTACTTTAGTTCATTTATCTCAAATCCTTTCCAAACCTAAAAAAATTTATTTTTCAAAAGTTTTTAAAATAAAAGATAATCGAGAACGGTTGTTGAAAAACTATCTTCAAGTATAACAATCTCTTCATTAATTCTATGTGCATTTGATTGCAGCTTTTTCATGTTTTAAAAAATGCGTTCTTTTATAAATTCACTCAAAATAAATACATTTAAATTCTTTTCGACTATTTTTTTGCAAAATAATGTTTACAAAAATGCTAATTTTTTGAAATTTCATCTCTAAGCTGTTATTAAAAACAAATGAATACTTTTCTATGATTCTCTTAAGCTCTTCTTCTTTAATATCCTTTTATTATACGGCACATTTTGTTTAAGTAAAATATTTAGTTTTCTTTTATAAAAGTGTTTTATTCTCCTAATTCATTAAGATAAATACTAATTTAATCTATAACACTTCAGATATAATTTATAAAGTAAAGAAAAAGGTTAAGGCATAGTAGTTTTATTTAAATAAGTTGCTTGAATAAACTTAACAAAATTTTTTTAAACATTTTAACAAGAATTTGCATTTCAAAATTCCTTCTTGCTAGAATAAGGTCTTCTGAGTTATGCACTTGAGAATTTTGAGCCGAAAAAACTAATTCATATTCTTTTTCATTTTGTTTAAGATTTGATCATTTTTTTTAAATTATTTTTAATGCAAGATAATAATAAGATTTTGTATCATTTCAAAGATAAAAATAATCATGGAAAATGAAAAAAACCGACAAAATTTGTATAATAACAAAATTATAGAAAAATTATGCATAGAAATTTTTTTCATGGAAATTTAGAAAGTCTTAACGATTATAATAATTTCATAGAAACTGTAGAATATCCCATTCTTAAAAAAAATTTACAGAGATCAAATTTAGTACCAGTTCACAAAAATTTTTAAGAAAATTTTAATCAAGATTTATTGGAGATAAAATTTAAAAAATAAAATCTAAACTTGAAATTATGTCCCTGGCTTCTGGATCAAATGATCCTCCTAGAAAAATATTGCAAAATTTTCAATTAACTTTAATTAATGATTGTATTGTTTCTTTACCAAAAAAGGGCATAACATTACCCTAACCCAGATGCCATTAAATAATTAGTCAACAGAACTCGAAACACGAAAGCTCAAAAAGGCTACATTATCAAAAATTTTACTCAATTGGTAATACCTGACAACCTAAAATTTACTCGTAAAGGGGAAAAATTTTATTACTGAGATAGTGGGAAAAGTGATTAAAATAGAAAAATTTTTTTTCCTACTGAACAGAATCTTCGACTCTTTTGTTCGAATAACGACTGGTATTGGCACATTTGACGTATCACTAAATATTCAAATAATATTTAAAGGCTGAACACTACCGATGCTTTACGTCTTGTTACCAAATAAAAAAAAGATAACTTATAAAAATCTATTTTGAATGATTGACAACATAATTGTTCAAAACCCAAAATGTAAATTAAATTTAAATTTTTCTCTTATTTAATTAGAAATACACAGGAGGCAGCTCAATTGATTTTCGGAATAAAAATTTATGGATTCTCATTCTTTTTGGAAACGAATGCAACAACAGGGTTTAAAACTTGGTCAAAGATGAAGGCTTTAGAAGAGCCAGCATTTTTTTCTAACGATGATGTAGAGAAAGGTTTTGATTTTATCTTAACCCTACCCCTATCGTTTTTTTATATTTGAAAGGCAAGCTTTGGGAACATGCGATGTATCGTTTGGTGTATTGCCATGGCGACGTTGGTTTTTTTTTCGTTAAATATATAAAAAACAACTAAGATTTTGGATAAATCCCCAAATAATTTGCAGTTTTTAAATATTATTTTGAGTATGGTCACAAAATTTGTCTTTTTAATAAATATGAATTTTAAGGAATTCTACTAGAAAAAAAGGAGTAAGGGTTCGTTTCTTTTTGAATGTGTAAGATTTAAACGTTCTGGATGTCGCTTACGAGATCCCAGACTTTTGGCTTGGCTGCTGTCACGTTACGATCATGGTTTAATTTCATTCGACGAACTTCTGTGTCTCTACTCGCCCTAACTCTTTCATATATAAATCTTAACTTTGATTTTACTTTGTCGGTATATTCGCCTGGTGAAACTGGAACGTTTATGATCAGGTCTATGCAAATGAGGTCTAAAGGCACCTTAGCATCGTGGCCATACATTTGTTCGAATGGTTTCGACCCCTTCGTTGCATGTACTCCAGAATTGTCTGCTAAGCTTAAGACGTCCAGGAGTTCGTCCCAGTTGTCGTCATTTTTAAAGGGCCTTAGATGTCTGACGTTATGATTTCTAAGGGTTTTTTCGTTATTATCGGCATTAGCTTGTCTTTAAATTTTACGACCTTTAGATGTTTTTTGGCATATTGTGCAATCTCTTATGAACGTCTTAATGTCCTCGTAGTATTTGGGTCAGAAGAATTTTTTTCTTATTCTATTAAACGTTTTCTTTATATTTAAGTGTCCGCTTGATTTTGATTCGTGTTTTTTTATAATGAATAATCCACGTTCGCTTGCGGGTACTACTAGTTGTGCGATTTCGCTGTCGCTTTTGAATCCAAACCCGAATTCTATTTGAATCTTATCATTTTCTTCTTTCGATGACCACCGCGAGAGGCTGTCTGCGACAAGCTATCCTGCGCAAAAAATTTAAAGATTTTGAAGAACTCATCGGATATAAAAAAAAGGTGAAGGAAAAATGAATTTTTAAAGAATTAAGAAATGCAGAAGCAAATCAGTCAAAAGTAATCTTAATAAAATAAGTCTTTTATGAACTTTCTGTAGGATGACGCTTGTCCGACGAAACTAGAAACTTGGTCCTCGTTTTTGGGCCTATTGTATCTTAAGAATGCTTCAATTTTTTTGGGTGAAGTTTAGATTGTACCATTTGAAATGACGCATCCTAAGTATTCGATTGACCTATCGACAAATGAGCACTTTGTGGGTTTTATTTTCAGGCACTTTTCCCTGATTACCTCAAGTACTTATTGGATATGTTTGTTGATGTCTTCGACTGATTCTGAAAATATGATGATGTGGTCGAGGTATACAATGCAGGACTTTCCGATGAGGTCTTAAATTCCGTTCATGAAACGTTAGAAAGTTGCGCCTAAATTAGTAAGTCCTATTGGAAGAATTTTGAACTCAAAAAGTCAAATAAATCCGCAACTGAATGCTGTTTTTTTTTCGGATTTGGTTCTAGTTTGATCTGAAAGTATTCTTAGGCAAAGTCGATTTTTGAATATTTTGGCATTTTTTAGGCTGTTTAGCATGACGTCGATGCGAGGAATTGGGTAGGTATCCTTGATGGTGATATTGCTTAGTTTTATGTTGTGATTCTCATTTTCCCATCGCATTTTTTCACTAGTTGGACTGGTGATGAATACCGTGAGTGACTACTTACTATCAGGCCTCCTTATTTTAGTTCGTCGACTGAACGTTTGAGCTCCTCACGTTTAGCGTATGGTACAGGTTTCGATTTGATGTTGAAGGGTGTATTGTCTGTAAGTTTGATGTTGTATTTTATTAAGTTTGTAGGAGTAAGGTCCTTTATTTCGTTAGCCGTGACCTCTTTGATTTTTTTCGTGATTTTGTTTTGTATTCGCTGATTAGACCCTTTTCAATTTGTGTCGTTTAATCTTCCAGAAAATTGAGCGAGTAGTTGTTGTTTAATTCCTCTTTGTTGATTTGCAGTTCGTCCAATCTCTCGCTGAGTTTATTCATTAAGTCTTTGGTGGCGTTGAATTTGCGCAATATTTCTTAACCCATCAAGCAATAGCTGATTAAATTTTTTATGATTATAATTTCTAAATAAAGATTTTGGTATCCTAACGTTAATTAGATTTTGATGTACCTACTGTTTGTGTTGGTGAGCAGTTGGCAGTTAATAAAAGTAAATTATTGTTTAAAGTAAAGTTTGAGTTTTGGGGCTAGGTTTTGGTTGATAATTAAGTATTTTGTTCTGGTGTCAAGTAGAAATTTTACGTTAGATCCATTAATTTTGAATGTGCTCGTGAGTCAGAAATTGCGATGCGGCTGTTTAACCCCATTTACCGGTGAGAAAGAGTTTTCTTTCTGCTGGTTGTTTGTTGTGTTTATACTACGTGGGCAATCTGAACATTTGTGTCCTCTTTTTCCGCAGTTAAAGCATCAAATTGGTTGTTCGAAAGTGATTTTGTTGATGCTGTTCGTTTTTCCACTTTCTTCAACGTTTAAGCCGAGCATCTCTGCTTGCTAATTCGATGATTTCTGTTAGGCTTATAAACTTTGTTGTGGAAACTTTAAGCTTTAAGTCTATCCTTGAGATTGCTAGGCCTTCGTTGAACTGGTCTTCGATGTATGGTTCTAGAACGTTTGCGCTCACATCAGGTAATACAAAAAGGAAGAAGTTTTCTTTATTAAGCTGTCTTTTGTCTAGGAATGCTTTTTTGACATTGTTTTTGTCTCTTCGTTTAGATCTTCGTTTTGTCTCTTGTTTATGATCTTCGTTTTGTCTCTTGTTTATGATCTTAAGCCAATGTTTGATCAACGCTGAATGTTTAAAATTCCACGTTCTTTCTATAAATTAGTGTTGGTATCCGTACACACGGCCAGTTAACCGGTAAAATTTCTTTATGGCCGAAACCGTATCCGCCAAACCGGGCCAACTATTTGGCGGTCGGTCATTTAACCGGTCTATCAGACAGTCTAAATTTTCGGTTAATTAAAATAAATATACAAATTAATATTTATTTTAATTATTTTATTAAGAAAAATTTAAAGAAAAACTAAATAAACTGTTTAAACACTGTCGTTATTAAAAAATTTGTTTTTTAATTTTCTTTATTTTATTTCAAAATTAATTTAAAATTGAACGGCAAATTTTATTTCCATTAAAAGTTTATGAGAAAATTTAGCACTTTTTCACAAATTTAATTAAAAAAATCGAAAAAATAAGTTATTTGTAATAATGAATTTATTTAGTAAAATATTTAAAGATAACAACATAAATAAATATTCAATTGTCCAAATTATCTCATTAAATTTAAATTTTAGAATTAAACTTATCTTATATTAAATTGTAATTTTACTATTTTAAAGTTTATTCTATTTGAAATTTTTTTCCTAATTAAAAAATCGTATCTGTTTACTTTTTGATATAGTGCTATATTACATGCTCTAAAATAAATGTTAGATTATAAAAAAATTTCAATTTTTATTGATTTTTTGATTATATTTACTTAAAATTAAGAGGTGTTTACTTTTATTTTGATAAAATAAAATAATTCTTTTAAATTTTTTTATTTTTTAATTAAAATCATAATTTTCGTATAAAAACATGATTTTTTCAACTTTTTCTGGGAAAATTTTGTTTCTTCTATCCCATATTCGATAACTAGTTGTAGAGAAAATTCTTTCTGAAGGCGTGCTAGTCGCTTGCGCATTTGCATATGTTTTAAAATACTCTTACAATATTGGATATTTGCTTTTGTTTTCTTCCCAAAATTCAAACAGTCTATTGGATTTAAGCTCTAATTTATAATTAGTAATTTCTTTTTTTACAGTTCTCCAATTTATTTAAATTTCACTTTCACCATCAGATGAATCACTCATTTGAACTCCTTTTCTCCGCCTTAAATTGTTATCGTGTGTAGACCATTTTTTTATTTAATTATTTAATTTGATCACATCATTGAAATCTTTCATAGTTTCTCTTATTTCCTTTTCCGCTTTCTCAATAAAAATATTTCTTTGTGATTCCGCTGTACTTGAAAATTTCTTATACCTTGGGTTCAAAAATGATGCAAGTATTAGTTGGTTATTTTCAAAAATTCCTTATTTCTGTATATAAAAATTTAAATATAGCTTTATTAGTTTCTTGAGTCCTGCTGAAAATGTTTTTTCGTCTTGTTTGATTTCACATGCTTTAATTAAGCTTGTAAAAACTTGAATTATCAGGCTTGAGATCGATGAGTACTCTAATGAAATTTCCTCAGTAATGTTATAAAAAGTTTGTAAAATCAACATTGCTTCTTCGAGAATTTCAACTTCATTAGATTTGAGTTGTAAATTTTTATGTTTTTGATCTTTCGACAAAATTATATTAAGTGATTCATAATTCTTAATTACACTTTCAATCATCAAAAAAGCACTATTCCATTTTGTAATTACTTGTTGTATAATTGATAGAACTTTCTCACTGCTTTCTTTTTGTTTTTTAATCAATTCTTCTTTCATGATTGTTGAATGATTATAATATGAAGCTATAGAGCTACACTTATCAAGTGCATAATTAAAAATTGTAAATTGATCAATATTAACATTTATCACTAAGCTAGTCGAAACATCTAGTTTTTGCTTTTCTAAAGCCTCCATATCCTGTGATTCTTTTTGTGAAAATTCTATGAAACATTGATCTTCTTTTCGTTCTAATTTTTGTTTTATATTTTTTTAAAGAATTTGAAACAATCAAATTTAATATATGTGCTATACATGGTATCCTTTCCAATCCCAGATTTTTCGACATCTGAATCATAGTGCTTACATTATCAGTTGTTATAAATTTGATTTTTCGAAGAAGAGAAAATTCTTCGAGTATACAAGTTATGTTATCTGAAAGATTTTTAGCCGAATGACCAGCGAAAACATGCCAAATAGATAAAAGCACGGACTTAAGTTTAAGTTTTTCGTTAAAAAAACGAGCTGTTAAGCTAATATATGAAAAATTTTGCACTGATGTCCAACAGTCGGTGGTAAGACTCACATTTTAACATTTGAAGTCGAACACATGTATTTTTTGGACATTTCAGAAAAATAATTTATTATAATTATATGCAAGATCATAAACATTTTTTAAAGAGAAAAAATTTGATTTGTTAATTGTCGTCCAATAAAAAAATTATTCTTTATTTGGTTATAAAAATAAAGGATTAAAAATTAACATTTAAATAGGAATTTTTCATTACTTATTATTAATAATTACTCTTATCTTACACTTTAAAGCTAAGAACTCAAAATATTTTGCAATATTTCGATGAGATTCTATATTTTTTTTGGTATTAGGACCAATTTCATCAACTAATAAAATAGCTTTTATAAATTTATCTAAAAGAACATCTGTTTTTCGTAAGAAAAGATGTAAAAAGTCATTAACACAACGATTATAGTCCAATCAATTTAATAAACTCTCACTCTTGTAGCCTAAATTATTATTCTAATTATTCATTAGCATCTGGTGTTGTTCAATTGATCGTGCTAAATATCTTGGATCTGTTATTGAAAAGTTTTTTTTATTAAATGAAATGATTTTAACCAATGAAAATCTTATTGATAAAAAATATTGTTGTCCAATGATACAGGGATTAACTAATTAACATAATCTCGTAATTTTGAAATGTCTGAAAAATCTCTATATGAACTTCTGTTAATTTTGTTAAAGCAATTTTTTTGTATTTTTCATAATAAATATTCGCCAATTCCTAAAGATCCTTCCGTGTACGTAATTAAAAATTTGGATTTAGGAAATTACAAAAAAGTTTAAAAAATTTGTTTTCCACACAACGAAAAGGAAGCCTGCAGTTATAATAAACATTAAGATGAGATAAGCTGGATCTTTTTTTCTCCCTCATCAGAATGATTTTTTTACATATTTTTATTTCATTTTTGAGTTCCAAATGTCTAATCATTTTGCTCGTAGAATTACATTATGAGCCATCTGAAAATTGCATACTGTATTATTAGTAGAAACCATGCATTTGACAATACGATTATGATAATTTTCACCTTTTTTATTAGTTTTACTAAAAAAATTTCTTTTTAACTTTTTCATTTGAAAAAATTCCTAACATTTTGATATCTTTTTTTTCTTTCCACAGTCTTCATCATCTTCATATTCCGATAAATCAGACCTAGGTTGAGAATCTTCATTTTCGTTAAATGATAAAATACTGATTTGCTCCTCAACGCAAATATTATTTTCGAAAATATCAATTTGTTCAGTCTTGTTTCTTGAACATGGTTCTAAATTCCTAAGGCTTTTTTCTTGCGAATCATTTTCAAATGTTGATTGAGATCTAGGAAAAAGTTTGAACTGACATTTTTCTTAATTTTACGTAAATTTTTTATCTATATTACTTTAAAAAAAAATATTAAAAAAAGTTATTTTTAACTTTATTTTATTCATAATAAAATCTAAAAATCAAAAATAGTTTAAAAAATGTCGCGTTTACTACTTCGCGATTTCCATTTAGTAACTAGATTGCTTTTTAGTTAGATTATATAGCCAGTTTAATAAATTATTAAATAAAATATTTTATTCAAAATTTTTTATTATTTGCTTCTAAATACTCTTTACTTTTTTTTCTAAAAATATTAGACAATTTAAACAAAATTTAAAAACAGAAATAAAACTAATTTTCGATGAAGTTTTGTTAAAGTTTGTTGTAGGACGCATTGATTAATTTCATCCGTTCTCCATCATCTTTGCCTTTCTGGATGATATTTAAGACACAAGCGAACAAATTGTATCTTAATTTAACCCAAATGTAATCATTTTCGATTTCCATAATGTCTAAACAATTTTCGCCTGATGGTAGGAAAATATTTAGCTTTGGTTTTTTAGAAAATTTTCTTTTATATTCTTCAGAATTCGTTTTATTTTGGTTACAATTTTGCTCTTTTTGCTCATTTTGATTTTTTGAACTTCTTCATGCTTTTTTTGTTCTTTTTCCCATTTTCCACGCTTCTCTCTTGCTAATATTTCTCTTCGTTGTTTATAATTCATGTTAAGGAACATGTTCTGTTTATGTATGTTCTCTTTATGTATTTTCCATAATTTTGATTTGGAAATAGGCATTTTGTTTCTATTAAATTGAATTTTGTAATTTTTACTTTAGTATCTAAATTATTAAAATTATTTTTTATCCATTTTCAAAAAATAAATTTTTGAAAATATTGATTAGATAAATAAAATGAACAATAATTAATTATTAATTAGATTTTTAGTATATTTTATAATTATTTAACTTATAGTATACAAAAAAATTTTTGTATATAAACAAAATTAAATAAAAAAATTTATTTAAAGTAAATGTTGATAGATTATTATTAAAAATTTCGTGTAGAAAAAAGTGATCCCTGAAAATTATTTTTTTTCCATTCAAGTAAAGGGCAAAAGGATCGGAAAAATTGAATATTTCTTTCTCAGCCACTCCTGCCGTTACTTACTGGAGATTAACCTAAGTTCACGTTAATTTGACTTACATTATAGAATCTGGAAAAGTCCGGTTATACCCTTTAGGTACCAGCTGTTAGGGTGTTTACCGCGAACTCAAACAAAATCTTTGTTTTAATTGTCTAAAGATAATCCAATTCATGTCTATTATTACTGGAAAGATCGTTTGTTTAAAAATATTAACTAATAGGAAGGAAGAGATATTATTTATTAACAATATAAAATATAAAATTGTTAAATTTTATTTGAATAAACTAAAAGAAATTATCTAAACGATATCGTTTCAAATTTCAACAAAAAAAACAGAAATATTTTAAGCTCAGCAAAATTACTTATCACAAACAATTAAATCTTTTAATGATGAAAAGATTGAAAACATGTGCGACTTCCTTAAGAGACTTTTTTAAATATTTTTTCTAGCGAGGATCGAACCTTGGTCCAATGACCGTCCGCCAAATAGCTTGCCGTATTTGTGGCCGTTTGTATTCATTTGGCCGTATTTTTTGGCGGCCAAAAATTTAGACCGCCTAAGAGGCCGGTTAAATGACCTCCCGCCAAAAAATTGACCGTATTTGTGGCCGTTTGTATTCATTTTGCCGTATTTTTTGGCGGTCAAAAATTTAGACCGCCTAAGAGGCCGGTTAAATGACCTCCCGCCAAAAAATTGACCGTATTTGTGGCCGTTTGTATTCATTTTGCCGTATTTTTTGGCTGTCAAAAATTTAGACTGTCTGAGAGACCGGTTAAATTGAGTTTCGGACGTATGAGAACAAACAGTTCTCGCACAGGAGTTGTCGCATTGTGTCGATACAATCGCTCGTAGTTGCACCGACACAAACTCGTTGGTATTGGATGACGGCCTTGAAAGGTTTAGGGGTCTCCTTGATTGTGGGATCCATGTCCGGGGTTCCTGTTCAGCTAGAAGGTCCCTTACCAGGTCAAGACTGTTGTTCAGTTGAGCCTGAAGTTGGTGTTTTGATACCTCCAGTTGGTTGACCCGATCATGAAGATCGCTCATCAGTCGGCTATTCTCGGTCAGCTCGCTTCGGGCATTAGAGGCTTGTTGTTTTGCAGCATCAGCCTCTCGACGCTGTTGTTCCAATTCTTTGGTTTTTTGCTCGAGCTTTCGCTTTTCTTCGCGAAGCTTATCTATTAGCCGGGACACTCTTGGCGTTACTGACTCCTCTTGTCGGTGATGTTCCGTTGTTGTTGGCCGCGGGTTAATCTCAAACCAGATACTCGTTCGTGGGATACCGACTCGATTAAGGAGAGTCACTGCTTCTTCGTGGACCGAGGCATCTTCGTAGCGAAGAAACGCATAATTTGTTTTGAGGAAGCCACGGTTGGGTCCCATTCTCAGCCATTTGATTGGGCCAAGCTAGTTCCTGTGGACTTCCAGCTCCTCTCGTAAAATGGCGTTTGCATCCGGTACATTAGGAATTCCGTGTACAATTATGTCGTGCTTGGCCTGCATTTTTCGATTTTAAAATTTGAATTTTAAATTTTCATTTTAGTGGTTATGCAGATGTTTCTTGACAAAAAGTTAATAGAATAAAAAGGTTCTTCTGGATCACTCCTCCTTTAACTAGCGTAGAAAACTAATGTATATACAAATCAATTTAACTATAAAAATAATCAAAAAATCATAGCTCTATGTACAAAATAGTTTTAATGTAAATTAGTATCTTAACCTATCTACGGGTTTAATTGAGCGTCTGCTCCTCCTAAGATGGTCTTGTGGATTATTTATAATCTTTTGAAAAAAGTGGCTGGGCTGAAACGTTTCATCCTCATCATCAGTTGATTCCCAAACTGACTCGGATTGGGATACCAAATCTTTATTTGAATTAAATTCTGCAATGTCTAGATTTTGGCTGGTTTAACCTTTAAATTTTGTAGTTGACTGGGCCAATTTTTTCTTGTACGATATATGGGCCTTCCCATTTGGGTGACAATTTCTTTGAAAGACCTTTTTTAGTTTGTGGTTTGTTTAGCATTACCATATCGTCGATTTTGTACTCAACTGGCTTGATATTCCTATCGTGTTGTATTTTGGATTTTTCAACCATAAAGTCTCTATTCTTCTCGACATTCTTATAGACTTCATGAAGCTTTTCTTGGAGCCATTCGACGAACAGTTTGACCACTATGCTTTCTTGGTTAGTTGTCTCTAATTCATTAATTTCGTCGTTTGGTTCGTCTTCGTTCCCAATTACTAAATCTAATGGTATCTTTGGTTTTCTACCATATACTACTTCGAATGGTGTATGATTAGTTGTTGAGTGGGTTGACGTGTTGTATGCGTATGCCATTTATTGTAGATACTCGTCCTAATCATTTTGATGTTCGTTGACCAAGATGAAAGCATTGTTTTCAATGTGCGATTAAAACGTTCTGTCAAGCCGTCACACTCAGGATGGTATGGTGATGTCTTGAGTTTATGAATTTCGAGTAATTCATAAACTTTTCCTAAAAGCTCCAATTGAAAGTTCTTTGCACCGTCTGTTAGAATATTTGTGAAGAGACCATGAATCATCATGAGATTAATTAAACGCTTGGCAACGCTTTCGGCAGTGATCTTTTGAAGAGCGTAAAGTGCTACCCATTTTGAAAAATGATCACAAACCACAAGAATGTAAATATTTCCATCTTTTGAAAGTGGTAGCGGATCAATTATATCACAGGTTACAAGCTGAAATGGTCTTGTGGGGAGTAGAGGTTGCAATTTTGCCTTGTGAAGCGATTGTGGATTTTTGATTTTTTGACAAGTAAGACAATTTTTGATAAATGTAATGGTTCTGTTTTTTAAAGCAGATCTAAAGAATCTTGAATGGATTTTATCTAGAGTTTTTCTGACTCCTAAATGCCCGTGAAATATGGAGCAATGGACAAAATTTAATATTTTATTTACCATATGTTCTGGTATTATTATGAGTTTTTGTACCGATCCGTCGTCTTGTGGTTTAAACCAATACAAAAGTTGATCGACCAGACGCAAGTCATCATAATTCTCATAAAGAACTCTTTTAAGGTTTGTATTCAAGCGTTCTTTCTCGATAATTGGCTTTGTTTTACCACTTTGCTCAATTAGTAGTTTTTTCCACCGAATGCAATTTTCTTTGTTCTGCTCTTCGGGCGTAACCAGTAGATCGCAATGGGCTTCATTTTTTTGCTCGATTTTTGTATTCTCGGAGATGAAATTTATAATTTTATCATCATCTTCTAGTTGGTCATCAGACGTGTATGTATCCTCTTGAACATTCCATCTTGAAAGAGCATCCGCGTTTGAATGAATCTTTCCGCTTCGATATATTATACGAAAAGTATAATTGTTAATACTGATTAACCATCGTGCTAATCTAGAGTTTGGAGTTTTACAAGATAAGAGCCATGATAATGGCTGATGATCAGTAACAACATCGAATTCTTGGCCATAAAGATATTGGTGAAAGTGTTCGACTGCTAGTACAATGGCCAAAAGTTCTTTTTCGGTTGTGGAGTAATTTCGCTGAGCTTTGTTTAGTGGTTTACTAAAAAATGCTATCGGCCGTAAATTTCCATTAAATTCTGGCTAAGCACTGCGCCACCTCCAGTGTTACTTGCATCAGTTTCGAGGATAAATTTCTTTTTGAGATCGGGCAGCATGAGTACTTAATCTTTTGTGAGATAGTTCCTTAAGTTGTTATATGCATTTTCACAATCATCGTTCCAGTTAAGTTCATTTTTGTTCGAGGCTTCTTCTTTTGTTGTTAGCTTGTATAATGGAGCAGAGATCTTGGCGAAATTTTC
>PJRA01000288.1:330304-345142 GCA_016987375.1 Brachionus koreanus
ACCATTAAACCACTTTTTTCCCATAAGTATGAAGAATAAAACTACAATTAAAATAACGAGTAAAACCGATTGGTTTAATTGCCAGTACTGTAAGAATTGGTACTCTACCTTCTCAGCCAAAATGGACAAAATACTCTGATATGTTAAATCTTTAGCATGTGGCATTCGATTCTTTCGGGTTTGTATTGGTTCGGATCGAAAAATGTATCCGATTAAATTGGAGGCTGTTGCCTCATCATTTGATCAAATTTTGATTCCATGATGAATGTTGTCTTTGTATTTAGTCGTGTCGCAACACGTGACTAATTTTAATATATCTCAAAATATTATAATCTCTTCTAATTGTATACGTTGGTTTTCTTCAATGGATCCTACTAAAATAAATAGCAGAATCCTCCCGTTGGGCACCAAATGTAAAGTCTCGGGTTCGGACTTGAGGGATTAAAGCCAAGAAATAAATAAAACAATTTAATTTAGTTAAAAGTTTATTTAATGGAATCCAAAGTTAATACAAATAAGTAGTTGCTTATATAGTGTTTAAGTGATAGCGTGCTCTGACTGCAGTTATGACTTAACTGCATTTAAATAAGGTCTAGAGAAGAAGATTAAGAGATGACAAAACTCGGGTCTTAACAATAGCATTATTTTAAAATTATAAGTGTATTAAATTTTATGTTAATATTTAATTTTGATCAGAAGATATTTATAAAAAAAACATAAATTTTTTGAAAATAGATTTTTTTTTTAAAAACTTAAAATTTTGACGTTTTTAATCATAACATCTGAAAACATAATCCATTAAAATAAATTAAAGCTCATTTTAATCAGGATAAAATTCAGTAAAACATGATGTATCAAACTAGTATTCCAATTTACATAGTCTTCGAGGACAACTTCGAGTCAGGATATGCATCCCAAATGGGCGTATGAAATGAAAAACTAAAAAAACCATTATTATTTTAGAAAAAACACAAAATTCTGGATCAGACTACAAATTTTCATAATTTTATTATAATCGGATCATGGTTTTTTTTCAATTTAGTTTTAGTTTTGGATAAGCATTATTGGACATCCGTTTATCATTATCAAAAAACAGAAATAAATACTTTGATAGATCTTTGAAACCAAAGTCAATTTTTACTTCACCATCATTAAAAATTTGCGTAGAAGATGATGCAATCAAGGAAAGTAACTGTTGTCTTTTGTCCTCTAAATAGATAATTTCCGAATGCCATTATTTCTTAGCATTATAAGTTTCTTGCATTAATCAACAACAGTCAAAGCCTAAAGAACCTTGATTAAATCAGGAACTAGTAGAAAACGAAAGACAAATGACTAAAACTGAAAACTTAAGTCAATCTTCAATAAACTCTCCAAAATCAGTACAATTTGATCAAACCTGATCTCTGATCTTTTTTGGAAAATGAAAATTATTAATTAGACACTTAAATTTGGGTTTTATATTAGGCATTTACCATTAAAAAATATAACGTATGAGGCATAAGTATATAGATAAAAATAAAGCTTCCTTTCCCGATTAAAAAAATGATCGGAAAATCTAATAGAAAATAAAGTTGTTTTATTTTCAATGAAATAAAAAAATGAACGAGTATACATACCATCCCATTTTTAAAAAAAACGGTAATAATTTATAAATAAAAGTTTCAAATTGATAGCCTGACAGTTCAAATCCGTTCAAAATAAAACATCGACCGTTAAATATGCACCCTGACCGTTCCAAATCAAATTCGACCATTCTGAAAGCCAACCTGACCCTTAAAAAACCAACACCACCGTTTCATTTGCACCTTTACCGTTCCGAAAGCCAAAACCACCGTTGCATATGAATCGTCACTTTTTCGAAAAACATCCTGAACCTTCCATATATACCATGACCAATCCAAATCCAAATTGACCGTTCAAAAAGCCATACTGACCGTTCCAAAACCATCAGGACCGTTCATTTGCACCTTTACCGTTCCGAAAGCCAAAACCACCGTTGCATATGAATCCTCACCGTTTCGAAAAACATCCTGAACCTTCCATATATACCATGACCAATCCAAATCCGACCGTACAAAAAGCCAACACGACCGTTCCAAAACCATCACGACCGTTCAATATGAATCTCTGCCGTTCCGAAAGCCCTCCCCACCGTTTCAAAGCCAGTTCCGAAACTCTTCAATTTGCGAACTAGAATTTATTTTTGTTATATAAATGTAGAGAATTAAAAGGTTTAAATGAAGATAATTTTCCTCCTTTTGGTGTGTTTTTTTGTGTAACTCAATTAGCGAACTAACTACCGGCGACCAAAGGTCGACGTCTCATTTTGAAGCCCTTCGAGAGTTCTTTTCTGAAAAAAATCCAATTCGCTATTGGAGTGAAATGCGGAGGCTGTTAAAAAGCGGAGGGTTTTTAAAAATTAAAACTTAAATAAGTTATTTTTAAGATTTTTACATGTTTTCTGATTAAATTGAGGGTGTAGATTACTAAAATGAGGTAGGTTTTGTAAGGGCACTTAGGCTAAGGGTGTGAGGGCTAATTTTGAGTGATGTCAAATATTCAAGTGAGGCTACAGGTCTACTGTTTCCCTCCAATTGCGATTATATTGCAAAATTTGAATTCTCGACCCCAAATGAGTGAGAAAAATGGTTTACTTGACAAAATGACTAATTGATCAAGGCTGAAGGCCTTCTTGACCTAAAACGACCAAAACAGTTTTAATTAAAAAAAATTTAGAAAACTTTGTATTTTGAACAAATATAGTGTGCTGATTACGAATATCAACTTGGTTTTTTTGTCCGACTTGAAACTGGGATGTTGTTCTGATTCTCGCCTCAAAATGAATCAGAAAATAATTTTGGTTCGTTATTTTAATTTTTTGACCAACGCTGAAATGGTTTTTTAACAATTTTGACCTAATCAGTGACAAGTAAAATAAATTGAGTTCAAAGTCTTTCCGTGTCAATTTGAGGTTGAGAATCAAGAATATCAACATGATTTTTGTATTGGACACAGTTAAATAAAATTTAGGAGGCTAAAAAATAAATTTTTTGATTTTAAACTCTGTTAAATTAAATAGCAAGTTTAGTTCAATCTAATATAACGAGTGCTATTAAATAAATTTTTATTAAGTTTATTTTAATTTAATTTATAAATTCAATTTAGACTTCGTATATTTCAAATTTCAATTTTATAAATTATATATATTTTTTTTAAAATTTATATCAATAATTTAAAATTTATTTAATTTTTAGACAGTTCGAGCGTTAGAGTACTCAATCTTGATATTGAATGCTGTTCAATTCGAAAATTATCGCAAAATTTTTAATAATTATTAAAAATAAAGCTTTAAAATTTAAATTTAGTTTCACAATTGATTTTTCAAATATTTATTCCTATCGAAAATATCTTACAAAATCGATTGATCTCAAATTCAGGTTGTATAATTTATTGGAGTTATTTCTTATAAACTTAAACTTTAAAATCATTTTACAATTAGTAGTAATAAATACTTACCCTTAATTAATTAGGAGAAAACCTGTCAAATAAAAACAATTTATTAAAAAAAAAATTAAAAAAAAAATTTAAATAAAGATGGGAAGAATCATTAGAAGGGAGAGTAGTTTATAGCTCTGTAAGTAGGATTTTTTCGGGCCGTACGCGTGAAACCGTACGGAATTAACTCTTAAAATGACTAATATAAAAAAATAAAAAAAATATAGGGCCGCCCACCCAGTGGTTTCGACGGTGACACATGGGCTTGGATCCCGATGTGTTCATCACTTTGAGTTTTACTTCCCAAATAAAACAACTGAAGGGGAATTGATTCTAAAATATCGCAATTAAAGGGGGTTTGGCCAAAAATAACACTGTTCAAGGGGAGTTGGTACAAAAAAACAAACACAATCATTGTTAAAAATTTTACCTTAAGAGAAATAAAAGGGTAAAAGCCAAAAGAAGAGAGTCAGCAAGGGCGAAGCCGCTACGAGCTGTATAAAATCTAAAAGATTATAGCACAATAATCCTAAAAGAGAGAGTCCCACATAAGGCTAGTTTTATATATATTTTAATTTTTTTGTTATATTTCTCTCAATTCTTTCTTTTTTTTCTGCGTTTACAGCTTAACTACACTCACTCTTCCAATCATTGACATTACTTTTTATTTTTTCAATTGAATTCTTATATCGTTTTTAATTCATCCAATCCTAGAATTTTACTTTTTTTGGTATTTCATGTTCGATTTCGAATGTTAAATATTTTATGAAATATTTTTTAGCTTGTCCTTCCTGTTATAATAAAAATTTTTAGAATTTGCTTAATTATTTTCAATTACTTTTGTAGATGTTTGCTGATTTTTTTCATCAATACTAACCGCTGAATCTGAAATTTCATCAGTAAATCTTTCATTTGCTGCAACACTTTGCAATACTTTTGCTTTTTTATTTTTAATTGTTATTCCCTTTAATGGCTAATTTTAGCCTATTTAAAAAATAAAATTAATAAATTTACATCTTTAGTAGTTTTGGTGCCATTTTTCAGTTTTTTTTAAGCATTTTTTTTCATTGAAAATTTTTGTTAGGCTCTTAGAATAAGATAACATATTTTCAATAAGAAAAATAGTAATTGGATTCTCCTGTTCTTTATAAATCAACAAAAAATCTAAAGATTTTACCGGTTTAATAAGAATACAATATATATTGTTTAAAAGAAAGTTCTCAAGTTCTAAGAATGAAATCTTAATTTATACCTGTAAACTCGTGCTGATAACACAGGCTAAAAATTTAGTAAAGATGTATTTTTGATGTAAGGTGCTTTTCTCAGCTTTTCGAATCGTCTCACCTCTGAAATACGTGAACAGTATTATGAATCATTCAAGGAGCCAACGTTTAATAACCCAGTAAAGAAGAACACGCCACTTTCTGATAATAAAAGGCCAGATTCGAATTGGAACACACCAATTTACCCACTAAATCATACCCAACAGTTTGACATATACAAAGAGTCAGAAAAAAATGCTAAAGAAAGCCCCCGGATGAGAGAAGAACAAAAAACAATTGCGGTTCAAACAACAAATGAATCGACGCTGTCTAAATAAAGGTCTTTTAAGCCAACAATTTTTACACTGAAGCAAAATATTCGCACATGTTGGAATCGATTTAAGTAATTCGTGGAGAATAACAGAAAAAGGAGGTCAAACGCGGAAGAGAGGAGGTCATACGCCAGATTGACGAAATGTTAGAAGCAGGGCTGATCAGCGAAAGTGAATCACCGTGGGCTTCTCCGATCGTCCTAAAAAAAAGAGTAACGGGAAGATTCGGATGTGAATTGATTAGCTTAAACTTAATAAAAAAACTGTAAAGGACATTTATCCAATGCAGAAAATTGAGTAAATGATCGTCCAACTGAACTGGGCTATTAAGTTTAGTAAGCTTGACCTAACAGCCGGTTATCATCAAATTCGAATTTAATAAGGCGATCGCCACAAAACCGCATTCATTACGGAATTCGGATTATTCGAGTTCAACGTAATGTCATTCGGGCTAACGAACGCTTCTGCTACGTTCCAGATGCTAATTGAGAAAGCATTGAAAAGTATTCTAAACGTTTTCTGCTTGGTTTACTTGGACGATGTTAACATTTTTTCAAAAACGTAGCAAGAGCATAACATTCATGTTAGAACTGTGTTAGAACGGATCAGAACAGCTTGCTTGAAAATCAATTGGGAGAAATGCGACTGGTTCGTATCCTCAATACAATATTTAGGTCATGTGGTAAGTAACGGAACGGCCCGACAGTCACCAGAAAAAATAGAAGTGCTGTACAGGTATGAACGCCCAAAAACAGTACGTCAACTGCAAAGTTTTCTGGGACTCGCGAACCACTTTTGACGCTTCATAAGAGGTTTCGCCGAAATTGCTGGACCACTTCATGAGGCGACGGAGAGGAGCAACAATTTCAGTTGGAACCAACAACGTCAAGAGAGTTTTGACAAAATCAGAACCTATCTTATCACACCTCACGATGGTACTAAAGCGGTATTAATCCTGCCAAATTCTGATGAGGAATTTAGGCTGGAGACCGATCCGAGCGTGCATTGCTCGGGAGCAGCGCTAAGCCAAAAATATTAAGATTTATGAAGACCGGTTGCGTATTGGAGCAAGCGGTTCAGTAAACAGCAGAGAAAGTATTCAGCAGCGGAGCGGGAGTTATTGACAATCGATCATTTTAAACATTACCTATTTAGTAAGAAGTTCACGATCGTCACAGATCATAAACCTTTAGTGTGGCTAAAAAACTTAAAAGACCCCGCTCCGAGATTAACAAGATGGCTAAAAGAGTTGAATGAATTCGACATCGAGTATCGGAAAGGCCACGAGAACGGCAACGCAGATGTCAAGATGGCTTTTGGAAGAAGAGGAAGAACAAGGTGTTCAAATCGACCCATGGTTTGTAGTAAATCATATTTTACTCCAAGTGATGGAATTAAACGAGGAGCAGTTTAACTCCATCTCTAGCGTTCGCGTACAACAACGCGGTGCATACTACGACGGGCTTAACCCCGTTCGAAGTTGTTTATGTCCGAAAACCGAAATTGCCAGTAGATTTAATGTTTCCAAGCCCTGATCTAGATTTTAATCTTGATGTGAGTTCTTATGCAAATAAGGTACGTGCGGATCTGCTAAGGTGTTAAAATACTGTTGCCAAAAATTCGGATTCGATGATTATCAAATTTAAATTTTACGCCAAACGTAACGTCAGAGCGGCTCAGTACGCTCTGGGAGACAGGGTTTACGCACTAAAAGAGACGAAAAGAAAAGTTGTTACTAAGAAGTTGAGCCACAAATGGAAGTAATTAAAATTATACCAAACAAAACGCATTGCAAATCAAAAAAAAGTTAAATTTTCAGGAAAACCTGGTCTGACTGCATTTGCTTCAAAGCGTCTAGACTCGAGTGCTATTTCGGCTTTTCAAACATTTAACGAAAAAACATTAATCGATATTATCGGAGATAAATCCAACCGTAAAGCGGANTCACGAACAAGTATTTAAGTACTATATATTAACCACCGTTTTTTCATTGAAGACATCAAATTGTTTCAGATTTCAGTCGGAATTTTCAACCATACCTTCTTCTGATCTATCAAAAGACTTATAATTTGCCATTTTTTCTCTATTTTTTAAAACATTTTGGTTAGTCTTTCTTTTGATGAAATCAAATAATTAGTTAATTGTCGCTTTGTGTCAATCAAGTCTTTAGCGTATTCGTTAAAAAAAGTCAATTAATGCATCCGATATTCAAGTTTTATTTTTCTTGAAAGATATTTGTGTTTATATAGTACAATATCTTTTAAAGCTTAAAGATTTATTTTAAAAATAAAAAAAAAGCTAATGATTTTATTGAGTTTATTTTATTTCTTTTAAGTTTTTAAAAGGTTAACCTCTTGGCATCTTTAAGAAAGTTTTCTAATTTTTCCAATCCAAAATACCATATTACACTGGCTTTATGAGCACAACAACCAACTGTTCTTGCTTTCACCTTACAATCAAATTATCAATCTTTTTAATATTAAAACACCACATGGGCGATGTTTAAAAAAAATTTAAAATAGAAAAAAAAAAGGAAATCTATTTTAGTATGATTTGAGGAGAAGTTCTAAGATTTTTCTGTTTTTCTCACTCGATTCTCTAAAAAGGTATCTTATTGACTTCATCGTTCTATCTTTACTTTCTTCTTTCACTTGCTTTGGCTGCCATATTATCAAAGTTATTTTTATTGCTAATATTAAATTAAACAAAAAAAAGAGCAACCAATCTGACTCGAGTCCTTGGACATGATTTTCTTTTTATTTTATCTGCAAGCTATCTTAGACACTCAAATTGACTATTTCCATCTTCAACATTTAAGTTTGTTACTCATCTAATAAGAAATAAATATATTTTTTTAAAGCTTTATTAAGATTATTGAGCTTTCTGAAGTTCTAATAGTTGAATCTCTATTTATACCTGTATTCTCGTGCTGATAACACGAGCTTATAATTAAAAGAAAAAAATAAAATTTAAAAATATAAATCAATCCAGTCTAGATAATTTGTCACGTTGGTAAAAATACTTAAAAATTTAAAATAAAGAAAAGAAATTTTGTTTATGCAAAAAAAAACTTACGCAGGCAGCCCTGGTCTTCCACAACCCTCAAAATAGGACGTAATACCAATTAAAACATATCTTTGCTCACCATTTACCTCATCTTTAACAAACAAAGGTCCACCTTCATCTCCATTGCACACTCCCACTGATCCATTTATATCACCAGCACATATTTGTCTATATGGATTTTTATATAAACCAATCGATACATTGTAACAGTCGTTCATTTCATACAAAGTTAATTTAGCATTGTGTAATTCGAATACTGCTGGAGCAGAGCTACTCTCGCTTATGTCACCCCATCCAGCCGTCCATACATTTTCACCACTGGAATAAATGGAATTTTTGGGTAAACAAGACAACTGCACATAATTGTCTAAAGTCACTGAACTTCTCAATTTAATAACAGCTATGTCATTTCTAAAATCACTTGCGTCAAACTGAGGATGTCTAATAAAACTCATGACAGATACTTTCCTTGCTGGATAAAGAAAACTTTGTGAAAAAACATCAACCAAATCATGGACTCCAAGATAAGCCGAATACATTGATTCGAATGTTGTATGATATTTGTTTGTGGCTACTTTAATATAAAATGTGTTTCCCATTTCTGTAAAATTGACATATTCAACCAAACAATGGGCAGCAGTCAAGGCTGTATTTCGGTTAATTAGAGTGGCCGCACAAGTTTTGGACATATTTTTTGTGTATGTGTTACCAGAATAATTGTAGTCAAACTTATATTTGAATTCAATTAGAAGTATTGAAGGCCAGCTATGCGCAGTAGCCTCCCATCCACCACTGATTCGTAAATTACCGGAAAAAAACTAAGTCCACATTCTTGATTAAATATTTAATAGATTTGATGTTTATTAACTCTGCTTTTTGACACAGATTCAATTTAAAAAAGATTAAAATTTTTTCATTACAGACATTTTATTGTTTACAAAGTTAAAAAACAGAGTTTGAAAAGTAATTTAAAAAAAAAAGATCTTATTTGGAAAAGGGATTATTTACGATCGGAACAATCAGGACCTGAAAATCCATAGGCACAAGTTGTTAAAGGTGCTGTTGTAGTGCTTGTTGATTTTTGCTCTTCACTTGATTGTACACCGAAGACTAAAATACATGTTTTTAATTAATTTTTTTTAAATGGGACAAGAATTTTTTTTTGATTTTAGATTTTAAAAATTAATTATTAATATGAACCAGATTAAAATTTAATTTGTCCTTAAAAGGATCATTAATTTTATGTTATAATAATTTTTATTCGATATCTTCCCAGTCCCATTCTTATATCAAATGGTTCTTGTTTTCACATAGAAACATTAGGCTTTCAACATTTTCTGGTGAAATTCTATTTCTTCTATCAAAAATCTGAAATTTACATTTAGAGAAAGGCTCTCAGAAGGTGTTGTTGACGCTGGGATCGCTATTATTCTTGAGGATAAATTTGACAGATTTGTAAGATTATTAATATGAACCATTAGAAACATAAGAAAATAAACCAAAAGAAATAAGCTTTATCTCAGTCTAAAAGAAGTTTTAAATAGGTTTTGTGAAATTTGGTACTAATAAAAAAAAAGAACATAAATAAATTCTAAACAGGTATAGCTTTTTTCCTAAAGGCTTTTAATTAGTTCTGTAAGTGCAACAAACTGCAACATACTTTGTTGCACATAAAGCCAAAGTTTGCTAATGAAATGACCATGGATTATGTTCATCTATAAATCCAATTTTCAATTCTTTTAAATGTAAAAACAACAGTAATTGTTAAAAAATGTTGATATGATTTAAATGTTGTTATTGAAAAATAATTATTGATTGTGAAATAAAAATTATCTATATAATAATATTATAACTAATATGAACTTAACTTATGTTCTAGATGTAGTCAGTATTTAGAGCTTCTTGGGCAAAAAATTTAAGATTTTAACTTTTAAAAAAATTCTTTTTAGTTAATACGCTTTTTTAACTAATAGTTTGACAACAAGTATTTCTATATTTGCTAATTTATTATCTCATGTCAGTTTTTTCCTAATTTAAAAAATTACCTATTGTCAAAACAAGCAGAACAATGACTAACACAGCTAATATAGCTATGATTACTAACAAAATAATTGTTAGCTTTGAAATTTTTTCTTTTTTTGGTTTTATGTCATCCTTTTGTTGATTTTTCTTAGGAATTTGGTCAATTATAATCGGATTTGGCAAAACTGGCAGCTTGTCTTCATTATCATATGCATCATCGCCAGTTTCTTTGGGCTTTGTTTTCAAGCTCGGGCTTCTAATTTATTTTTTTTTAAAATGATTTTACAGAATAATTTGCTGCTAAATTATAATCCCCCATTTTTTCGTTTGAACCCCATAGCGTAGTTTGCAGGTTCTTACGGTATTATTATTATTATTATTAAATAAATATTTAACAATGCCATTTGGCGTTTATTGAATTAAATAAAATAAAATAAAAATTGTCAACTTTAAATTAAATTTGAACTTAACCTTTGTCCTAGATGTAGTCAGTATTGAGAGCTTCTTGGTTAAAAATTTAAGATTTTAACTTTTAAAAAAATTCTTCAAAAGAGGAAACCAAGATTGGTAGGTTTTTTTAGGATCTGATAATATGATTTACTTTATGGAATTTATATTTTTCAATTAATATGTTTTATTTGGGTATTAAAAAGTATTCATTTTTTGTAAGCCAAATCATAGAAATTACATACTACTTGTTGTCAAACTATTAGTTAAAAAAGCGTATTAACTAAAAAGAATTTTTTTAAAAGTTAAAATCTTAAATTTTTGCCCAAGAAGCTCTCAATACTGACTACATCTAGGACAAAGGTTAAGTTCAAAATCCGCTCCATCTCAAATGAAACATAAAGCATTTAAATATCTTTTTAGTAAACACTCTTTTTTAACTAATAGTTTGACAACTAGTAGAAAATTTATATATTATTCTAATGTTTCAATTATTCCAATGTTTAACTAATGAAAACAACTGTTAACAACCGTTTCCAATACTGATTTAAATTAAAATCATATATAACGCAAATCATAAAAATTACCTAAATTAATAGAGGATTTTGTTTGGAAAAGCTACATTAATATTTAAATCACTTAAAATTTTTGAATGGAACCACTCGATTTTCAAAATCCTTATGGAGATAAATTGGTGAGAAAAAAAAAAAAACATCGAAAAAACAAAGTACTTGACCAGGGAGATGATGAGCTGAGTCTAAATACAAATGATGCCATAAATAATAAAATTAATAAAATTGGTTTTCATGATGAAGAGGATTACATTATGGATATGGTTTACTTGAACCGCAAAGCAAGTGAAACAAAGTCCAAAGAAACTGGCGATGATGCATATGATAATGAAGACAAGCTGCCAGTTTTGCCAAATCCGATTATAATTGACCAAATTCCTAAGAAAAATCAACAAAAGGATGACATAAAACCAAAAAAAGAAAAAATTTCAAAGCTAACAATTATTTTGTTAGTAATCATAGCTATATTAGCTGTGTTAGTCATTGTTCTGCTTGTTTTGACAATAGGTAATTTTTTAAATTAGGAAAAAACTGACATGAGATAATAAATTAGCAAATATAGAAATACTTGTTGTCAAACTATTAGTTAAAAAAGCGTATTAACTAAAAAGAATTTTTTTAAAAGTTAAAATCTTAAATTTTTTGCCCAAGAAGCTCTAAATACTGACTACATCTAGAACATAAGTTAAGTTCATATTAGTTATAATATTATTATATAGATAATTTTTATTTCACAATCAATAATTATTTTTCAATAACAACATTTAAATCATATCAACATTTTTTAACAATTACTGTTGTTTTTACATTTAAAAGAATTGAAAATTGGATTTATAGATGAACATAATCCATGGTCATTTCATTAGCAAACTTTGGCTTTATGTGCAACAAAGTATGTTGCAGTTTGTTGCACTTACAGAACTAATTAAAAGCCTTTAGGAAAAAAGCTATACCTGTTTAGAATTTATTTATGTTCTTTTTTTTTATTAGTACCAAATTTCACAAAACCTATTTAAAACTTCTTTTAGACTGAGATAAAGCTTATTTCTTTTGGTTTATTTTCTTATGTTTCTAATGGTTCATATTAATAATCTTACAAATCTGTCAAATTTATCCTCAAGAATAATAGCGATCCCAGCGTCAACAACACCTTCTGAGAGCCTTTCTCTAAATGTAAATTTCAGATTTTTGATAGAAGAAATAGAATTTCACCAGAAAATGTTGAAAGCCTAATGTTTCTATGTGAAAACAAGAACCATTTGATATAAGAATGGGACTGGGAAGATATCGAATAAAAATTATTATAACATAAAATTAATGATCCTTTTAAGGACAAATTAAATTTTAATCTGGTTCATATTAATAATTAATTTTTAAAATCTAAAATCAAAAAAAAATTCTTGTCCCATTTAAAAAAAATTAATTAAAAACATGTATTTTAGTCTTCGGTGTACAATCAAGTGAAGAGCAAAAATCAACAAGCACTACAACAGCACCTTTAACAACTTGTGCCTATGGATTTTCAGGTCCTGATTGTTCCGATCGTAAATAATCCCTTTTCCAAATAAGATCTTTTTTTTTTAAATTACTTTTCAAACTCTGTTTTTTAACTTTGTAAACAATAAAATGTCTGTAATGAAAAAATTTTAATCTTTTTTAAATTGAATCTGTGTCAAAAAGCAGAGTTAATAAACATCAAATCTATTAAATATTTAATCAAGAATGTGGACTTAGTTTTTTTCCGGTAATTTACGAATCAGTGGTGGATGGGAGGCTACTGCGCATAGCTGGCCTTCAATACTTCTAATTGAATTCAAATATAAGTTTGACTACAATTATTCTGGTAACACATACACAAAAAATATGTCCAAAACTTGTGCGGCCACTCTAATTAACCGAAATACAGCCTTGACTGCTGCCCATTGTTTGGTTGAATATGTCAATTTTACAGAAATGGGAAACACATTTTATATTAAAGTAGCCACAAACAAATATCATACAACATTCGAATCAATGTATTCGGCTTATCTTGGAGTCCATGATTTGGTTGATGTTTTTTCACAAAGTTTTCTTTATCCAGCAAGGAAAGTATCTGTCATGAGTTTTATTAGACATCCTCAGTTTGACGCAAGTGATTTTAGAAATGACATAGCTGTTATTAAATTGAGAAGTTCAGTGACTTTAGACAATTATGTGCAGTTGTCTTGTTTACCCAAAAATTCCATTTATTCCAGTGGTGAAAATGTATGGACGGCTGGATGGGGTGACATAAGCGAGAGTAGCTCTGCTCCAGCAGTATTCGAATTACACAATGCTAAATTAACTTTGTATGAAATGAACGACTGTTACAATGTATCGATTGGTTTATATAAAAATCCATATAGACAAATATGTGCTGGTGATATAAATGGATCAGTGGGAGTGTGCAATGGAGATGAAGGTGGACCTTTGTTTGTTAAAGATGAGGTAAATGGTGAGCAAAGATATGTTTTAATTGGTATTACGTCCTATTTTGAGGGTTGTGGAAGACCAGGGCTGCCTGCGTAAGTTTTTTTTTGCATAAACAAAATTTCTTTTCTTTATTTTAAATTTTTAAGTATTTTTACCAACGTGACAAATTATCTAGACTGGATTGATTTATATTTTTAAATTCTTTTTTTTTCTTAACAAAAATAAAAGGAATGTGGCGCAAGCTATTTCTTTATTTGCTTAGAAATAAATTACTATTTACAAATTACATTTTAAATATAATTTTTTAAACTTTTCTATTAAATCCCCCATTAATAACGTCATCAAGTCTCAGTTTTTTTTTACTTTATCAAATACTATTTATAAATTATACTATAAAATAAATACTATCAAGAATGGTATTTTAAAGGCATTAAATTTAAAATTTTTTGTTCATTGATTCTGAATTTGTTCTTTTGTTTAGTTTGTCATTTGTTAATGTGACTGTGAAGTTAGTTTCAATTCGATCTTTACAATTCAGAAAAACTTGAATCACTTTTTACTAAAATAGATAATTTAGTTCTGTAAAATGCTTGATTTTTTTACTCGAAATTCTAAGTCTGCAAATCTCTGCAATTTAATTGCACAGTTGATTTGAATACTTTTTAATGGCGTGCAAAATGTAGAAAATTGCATAGTACTTTGCAGACTTAGAATTCAAGATCGCTGCAATGGACACCGCAAGACAGGCAATTACTTGGAGGCCAATAATTATGAAAGAGCTCAATGAAATAGGAATGACATGGGGTATTCACAGGTTAAGCAATGGTAAAGGCTAAAGATCGATTTGGAGTGGAAATCAAAAGCATTTTGAAAGAAAATTTTAAATTTATCTGGATAACTTTATTTGAAATTTTAATAAGAAATCAGCTGGGCTTTCTCCTGTTAGATAAGCAAAAAATGATTTTTGCGGAAAAAGCTTTTTTTAAAGCCAATTTGACCCTATTTAATCAAGCTTCTGCTTTAATAAATTTTTTTAATATTGTGTTGTTTTTCCAGTTTTTTCTTCTTCAAGTGGCAATTTACTAGACTCAATTATTATTATTATTTTATTATAAGAATATGTTAAGACCCGAGTTTTGTCATCTCTTAATCTTCTTATCTAGACCTTATTTAAAATGCAGTTAAGTC
>PJRA01000244.1:4192-39149 GCA_016987375.1 Brachionus koreanus
ATATATCGAGAAAATAAACTTGTGATCTTGTGTTCAATAAGATTCGATCTTCCCCTATATCCAATTGTAATGAATTAGCTGAAATCTTTTCAAATTAAAAAAAAAACTATTACATTAAAAAATAAAAAATTTAAAAAATATTATCTATTTACAATATTTGGTAGTTCAATTTCGGCTACTAAGAATTCAACCAAATCACCTTCTTGAGGCTCACGAAAAATTTTATACTTTGGAGTTTCTGATCTATAATAAAAAAATTTTCTTATTTTTTTTTTATATCAAAATAAATTGAAATTACTTTGTATCATTTTGTGCCTTAGGTTTTGAATCATTTTTATTAATCTCATTATTATTGTTAACTTCGGCTATTAAAGGCTTTGATTTTAGACGAATATATTGCTCCTTTATTTGACCCAAAAATTTTTTATTCTTAAGCAATTTACAATCTAAATTTGAGAAGAATTAAAAAACTATACAAATTAAAATCAAAATACTTTACTTTTATCTATTTTTATTGAATATTTTTCTTCTAGACCTTCGATAACAATTGACATTAAAAATCCCATAAATGTTGGATATTTTTGAATTTTTTGTAAAAATTCCGGATTAATGCAAATGTCAAATGCAGTGCATCCAGCGCCAGCTTGATAAAAAAATTAACTCAAAGATTAAACAAATACTTTGTATCTTAATAAACTAACTAACCGTTGTCTAATTCGGCATGCGCTTCTCCTAAACTCATCGGTACTCTAAATTGAAATGCAGCATTTTGCTGGTCTTCTTGTTCTATTATTTTCAACAATTCCTGTTCAGTTATATCTTTGGGAGCATTTATCTAATAATTTAGAAAAAATAATTATGTTCTATTATTTTATTAGATTAAGTTTACTTCAGCTGATTGACAAATGTTTAAAAAAATTTTTTGGTTAGTGCGAAAATTTTTTGTCTTAAAACAAATGCCCGGTTCGGGTATAAACGATTTAAAATTTTTTGATTCCTTAGATTCTGACAAGTTCTCCTGACCAGAATAGAGCTTTAAAAGTTTCTTAAATTAAATGAATAAAAAAATTTATATGACAAATAAAACCTTGGCCAGCATGCTCAGTTCTTCAGGACTAATATTTTCCAAAGGATCAATCGATTCATCTTCATTTGACTTATTTTTATTATTGAATAAATTTTTTTTTAGTAGCTCATCGTTCATTTTTGAATTTCAAAATATGTTGTTGTTTTTTTAAGATAGAAATAAATGAAAAATACGAATCACGTGACCTTGAATTGAAGGCGAACTAAATTGGTCTTTAGTGTTGCCATGACAACTTAACTTAACTTAACTTAAAGCCTTTGCATTTGTCTTGTAATCTTTGATTGCGCAAAGAATAAAAAAATAATAAAATAAGGGAGGATAAGTAAAGTAATTAGTAATTAAAAAGCCGTGCTATTATTTCATGTAATTATATGATCATGAAAGCACTTATTTTATCCTTTATATCGAAACCATCAATTAAATATCAGGGTCCATATTTAATTAAACAAAGAGTTAAATATGGTGAATTTAATGATGTTAACATGCAAACAAACAAAATTGTTAAGTATCTTGGTTGAAAAATAAAAAAAGAAAATGAAAAAAAAAAAGAGAAAAGCAAAATAGCAAATGAAGCGTGTTGAGTTAGCTTGATTATTTGATAATATCATAGTATCAACTGAAATTTATCTTATTTTAATGATTGACTTTCGAATAAAAGATCAATTCTAAGTAGGTACACGATTGAAATCGATAAATGCCATTGATTTACTTCACTTATAACAAAACCAACAAACCACCACGGTTTGATCTTGATTGTTTTTATTTCGCCAACTGTTTGCCAATTTATGTTGTTTTTCTTCTCTTTTTTTTTCTTTATTTCACTAAAAAATTTTTTTTTGTTTTTAGCTGAGCTCTACTCAAACATTTAATGTAAATTTCCAATTAATAATTAAACACATATATAAATAAATATAAATATATATATTTTTTTAATAATTAATTTTATTTGTAGCAAAAAAAGTTGCAAATTTCAAAAAGAAAAAAAATGTTATCAGAAGCGGCGGCACACAACAGACACTAAAAGAGAAAAGTCGGAATTGAGTGAGTGAAATATGATTAATTTTTAATCTGTATCAGATCACTTACTCAAGGATTAATATTTCAAACAGATTTTATTTTTTTTTTTTTTATTATTTTTTTTTTTGTTTGATTTAATTAAATTCAAATTTAATTAAAACAAGAGAGAGAGAGAGAGAAATAAAGAGAAAAAAAATGATTGCTCGACGACATATTCATATCTAGTCTGTCGGTCGAACAATTTGAGCTTGTTGTTGTTTGCTAAGAATTAAGAAACTTCCGTTTGAATGTGTTTGTTTAAGTGACAAGTTCGATCAATAGAGATTAGCTCGGACAAATAATCGATGAATGTTTGCCTTAGGTGAAATAGATAAAATTAAGTTTTTTTTTTTCTATTTTGTTTTGTTTATTGGCACACAAGTTGATTTTCAATTTAGCTTATTAGATTAAGCTAGAAGCAATCAAATGACAAAATTATTCTCATCTTCTTTTTTTTTCTTGTTCTAAAATTGGATTAAATATGACTGAAACAAAAAGAGTAATAAAAGAGAGAGAGAAAGAAAGAAAGAAATTGATTAAGCGAGCAATGCAGGTGGAAGTTAGTTAAGTTAATTTGAAAAAAATAAAATAAATTTAGATTGATTTGATACGATTTGCTGATTTCATAAATCAAAGTTTTAGCAAAGTGCATTTTTCATTTTTTTTCTTTTTTTTCTAATGAAGTTTCGGTTCAGTAGGCTTGCACGTGTTGGTCCAAGCGCGCAAATCTAATACAGATTTGTTTATATATAAATTCGTTGAATAGCTCCGAGTGAGTGAGTGAATTTCAGCTCGCGGTTATAATAATAACGAAATTATGTGTTGAGTGAACAGATAAGATAAGAGTTTAATGTAGATAGGAAAAATGAGTTTAATTCCGTATTTGATTTGACAGCTCTAATTGGTTTTTAATATCACTTTGGATAGCTAGCTAGAGAAGATTAGATAATTTGAAGTCGAGGACAAGCCAGTCAACTTTTAATTGGCTAAATAAGTTTAAGTTTGAAGTTTGTGAGAGTGAGCTAGGACTTATTCGCCGAATTTAAATGGGAGGGATTAAGAAAGCAAACAATAAAGGTTAAACTCAGCAAACTCTTTTTTTTTTAAATATAGTTTTTATTGATCTATTGATCTCTTGCTTGATTTTTATTTATTTTTTATATAGTTTATTTTTTGTTTTAGTTGATAAAAACTGATAAAAAATTCGTTTTTCTTTTTTTACAACTTAGCTTACTTGTTTGGACAAGCTTATTTTTTCAAGATAAAAAATATAAAGGAAACAAACTTTTATCTAATTCAAAAAAAAAGCTAATAATTTTTTTGCACATTTTAGTTTATTATTTTTTTATAACAAAATATTTACTAGCTAAATAAAAATAGGAAAAATTATTCCTGTTTGTAAATAAAAATAGAATTTTAAAATAAAAAAAAATCTTAGTTTCTATTTTTTTTTAATTTTTGTAGATTTGAATCTGAATTTGAATTTTTTTTCTATTCAGAACATTTACATTAGATTAGACAAGTGCAAAATTTTTTTTATATATTTTTTTCTTTTTCAAGATACAAATAATTTTTTTTCATTTTACTTTATTTGCAAAGAGACAAAATTCTAATTTAGAACTTAAAATAAAAATGTTTGGCTGTATTTATTAATATGAAATTTTATTTTAAAATTACGCTTAAATTGCAACAATTTTTTTAGACTATTTTTGAAATGGGGACTGAAAAGAAGGCACAAAGCTGTTCTGAATAGTCATATTAGTGAATCTCTCAACTCTCAAATTTATTTTACTAAAATAAAAAAATGTATGATTGCGATTATTTTAAAAATTGTCGATGCATGAAATCAACAGTCAAAAGAAACTAAAATAAGATAAGCTAATCTAAACTCAAGCCAATATTCAATTTATTATTAATGCTAGAACTAAATTTAATAATAATAAATTAATAGAAAATACAGTCTAGGTTGTTGTTTTTCTTTTTTTTTTTAGCTTCTAACTAATTAAGATAATATTTTATCTATCTTGAGGAAATCAATACGGTTATCAACTATCATATTAAGTGTTGTTTAGTTTATTTTAAAAATTAGTTTTAATTAATAATTTTATAACGAGTTTTTAATTGTACTTTTTAAATTGATTTGATTTTGGCAAAATAAAATTTTCAGTTGATAGCCTCTATGTTAAAATTGAAGGACTAAAAATTAGTTAGCAATTTTTTTCGATAAAAATTAAATATTATTTAAAAAAAGAGAACATTTAAATATTGATAATTTTGGATAATTTAAATAAAAATTTATTATTATATACATTATTATTTGATGCATATAAATATCAGGTTCAATCTTTTTTTAAGAAATCATTCATATTCTACATATTTTTAAATAAGCTATATTAGACTTAAACAAGTTCACTATTGTTAGCCAAAAAGATAGTAATAATGGTTCTCATTTAATATTTAAATATGTTTGTTTTGTTTGATTTCTTTAATAATTATTTTTGTAGATCAAAAGTGTTTTATATGTGCCGAACTCAGTCAGAACTAAACATAAAGCATTCTATGAAGAGTTCGTTTATTAACATGACTTGATTTAAGAAAACAGGTGTTTGTTAATTTTCAGCCCATTTGTAAAGATTTATATAATCTTTCATCTAATCATTTAATGCATTGCTAAAAGTGCTAAGTAAAATTTAATTAGAATTTTTAAAAGTTTTTTTTTTAAAAAAGTAGTCGATGATGATCAATTTGAAGTTGAAGTGTTTTCTTTTTCACTATACATTTTCACACACTGATTATATTTCTATAATTTTATATTGAATAGCCTGGAGAGTTGAACTTTTTATTTTTTTTAATTGATTCTTGTGACACATTAAAAGAGATTTAGCAAAGTTTTTTCCTCAAATTAAAGTACTTAGTTTCCTTAGATTTCAATTTGCATAGTTACACAATTACAGAGATAAATGCAATACATTTTGGGTGAAATAAAAATTAAATTCTTTTTATTCAAATAGTCTTAACTATTAAAAATTTATTTTGTTAATAAATATAAAAAAAACTAGAGATATTCAGACAAAAGGGCACAGTTATAAATGATTTCAAATTCACAATAATTTTTATTGTTGAATATGAACTATGAAGAGCATATTTAAAACTTTGAGTTAGAAAATTATCACAAATCTAATTTTGAAAAAAGTTCTAAATTTTACTTGTTAGTTTAAATAAATGTGCTAATAACGTATAATTATGTAAAAATGTTGAATTCCGTAATAATGTTTTGGAACGGATAGAAGAATAAGTTAAATAAAATGAATATTCTTCACCATCATAAAAATAAAGTCAAATTTTGATGATGTCCTTGAGACACTTATTTGACAATAAACATATGTCAAACATTCAATATTTTAATTAAAAAATTTCTTAAATTTTTTTCTTTAAATTTAGAACATTCTTAAATTTTTACTTAATATTTTTTTTCTTCTGACCATGGAACTAGAATTTCAATAAATAGACAAAAAATAATAATTTTAGTGAGATAGAACAATTTGCAGAGGTCATTTAAGTCTCTTTTAGTGTAGAGTTGAATAGTTTTTATATTAAAATGAACGTGAATAAATTTGAAAATGTAATCAAATGTAAATGGTAATTATTAGAAATATACAAGTTTTGGTTAGAAAAAAAATAAATTGCTGTTTGAGTGTGTGTGTGTGTGTGTGTGTGTGTGTGTGATTTTTTTGATGAAATAAAATAGCGTTAAATTGTCTCTTTATCTCTAATTCAAAGTTAAAACTTTAATTAAAATCTGTTTTTTTTTTCATGTTATAAACAATTATCATTATTATAAAAGATAAATTTATGAATTATTTAATTGGAATGATGATATGATGATATATGTCGGATAGCTTGAAAGTAGCTTGATGTTTGTGTGTGTGTGTGTGTGTGAAGCGATCTAAGTCCAGAGATTGAATCAGACAATTCTAAAGTGAGCATTAGATAAAAAAATGAAAGAAAAAAAAAAGAATAAATAAATAAAAGAATCTTTGTGTTGTGTTCGACCGGCCGACCTCACACTTAAACACACACACACACAAACGCATACATTCATAGTATGGATGAACTCTTACACTTTGAACGAATAAAAAGATAAAATAATAAAAATAGCCCCAGTCCATATATACGAATTGATGCTTTATATTTTTTTAACTTAAATAATTTTCTCACGCTCTGTTTGACTCTCACGATATTAAGACAAGTCATAATACAATTTTCTAATTATTCAATAGCAAGACCATTTTATTATTAACAAAAATAAAAAAAAAAAGTTCATTCATATTCTTTTTTTTTATTTGTTATGCTGAACTATTTTTCTATTTTTTAAAATAGAATAATAAAAACAAATTAAAGTTTTTAGACAATGATATTGGTTAAATGATAAGGAATATCAAAACGACCATTAATTGAACCAACAATTAGTAGTACAGTGTACTGAAGGAACACAACAAAAAAAAATAAAAACAAAAGAAAATAAAGAGTAAAATATTTTGAAATCATGCCTCATCTACTAAACGAAAATTGTGACAAATCAATAGAAGAAAAGAGTGAAGATGACCCGTTGAACATGAATCCATTGTCGTCTTCTTCGTCATCATCACCACCACCAGCAGCAGCAGCAGCAGCAGTACAACTGCCACAATCTACACTTACAGGACAATCGAATCAGCCATCAGCCATTTCAACACATACATTAAGTGAAGAGCAAAAAACAAATACAGTTGACGACGCGGAACAAAGTGTCGAAACCGATTCTTCATCACCACACAAAACACTAACACCAACATCAAATCAAGAAAGTAGTAATGATAATAACAACACAAACAATCTAGAGGCGAACACATCGTCACATTCGAGCACCGCAGACGATTGTGACGAAATTAAAGTGTACAATGAAGAAGGCGCCGAAGAAGACGAACAACGCACATCGGACAATTTGACCGAAGAAAAAAGTGAACTAATCGACTCCAAATCGTCCAGTACACTTTCATCACATCCATTCTCGGTCAATAATCTAATGCTTTTCAATTCGAATCAATCGGCAACGGACGCGACCGCTCCGGGTTCGGCATCCGCATCGCTAAATCCATTTTTACTCGGCTACAGATCGCCACTATACAATCCACTTTATTCGCCCGAATTAGCCAATCACTTTGCTTCTTGGTGGCCGGCAGCGGCAGCCGCCAGCGCTCTATACAACCCGGCCAACAATCCATTTTCTGCGTTTGCCTATCAACAGCAGCAATTTGCCGCCGCGGCTGCTCTATCTCGCTTCAATCCAGGCCTATTTCTCAATTCGGCAGCCGCAGCCGCTGCAGCAGCGGCCGCCGCTGTCAAAAACGAACCGGGCTCGTCAAATCCGCACAGTATGCCCTCTTCTTCCTCTTCATCATCGTCGCCATTCTCCGTCTCGTCGACCACATCAAATTCATCGCACAAAATCAACCAGCCGTTACAAAACAGTAAACAATTCAATCACATTAATAAGTTAAAACAAGAATTTTCTAATTCATCACGTAATCAACAGCAACATCAACAGCAGCAGCAGCAGCATCAGCAGCATCATCACCATAGCAATCATTTAATGGCCCAGCAACAAATGTCTCATTCGGCACAACCACAATCACATCCACCGCCACCGCCACCAAATATTCAATTGCCAACCAAATCGAAAAAACCTCACATTAAAAAACCGCTGAATGCTTTCATGCTGTTTATGAAAGAACAACGAGCCAAAGTAGTCAACGAGTGTACGCTAAGAGAATCGGCAGCTATTAATCAAATATTGGGTCGTAAATGGCACGAATTGGACCGTGCCGAACAAGCTAAGTATTATGAAATGGCCAGACAAGAAAGACTAAAGCATATGCAGTTGTATCCAGGCTGGTCGGCTAGGGACAATTACGGCCTGAAAAAGAAGCGAAGACGCAAACGAGAAAAAGTAATTGGCGAAAATGGTGAATTGCCGCGCAAATGTCGTGCCAGGTATGGTCTACAGCAAATAAATCTATGGTGTAAGCCATGCAGACGAAAGAAAAAGTGTATACGCTTTGCCAATAATGAAAATGCGGACACTAGTGCTAATGGTATGAGTGGAGTTAGTCCAATGATTATGGGTCCCAATGGTCAAATGTATCCGAATCCGATGTATAATCCGATGATGAATGGAGATTCGGGAGCGGGTAGTTTGAATGGGGCGAACAGTGAGGACGACTATGAAGATGACTATGACGATATGGGCGATGAATTGTTGCCCGGTGGTCAAGAGGACGAGACAGACGACGAGACCGACTCGGAAGATGACGAAAATGAACTAGACGACAGCAAGGACATGAGTGCTGGCGTATCGCCGTTCGGTGCAGCTGTCGCCTCGTTCAATTCGGCCATGTATCATCCGAACAAAAAGCCTAATCTAAACATTGACAACAACGCTAGTCTAGCTCCTTTGTCTCAGATACAACATCAATTTCATCAACAATTTCAGCAATCAATGGATTCAAAAAACGATTTAATGCAACAAATACAGCAAATGCAACATCAATTTCAAAATGGTGGACACGCTCTCAATGCTCTTAATTATTCCCATATGTTTAATGGAACGGCAGCAAACGAGACTGCTTTGCATACAGCAGCTCAAAATTAGAAAATCATTTGTAAAATTAATTTCTATATTATTAAAATAACTAAACAAAAAAGAATTAGAGCATTTTGTATATTTTTTCTAGTCAAATAAGGCATTGATTTTGTATGAATGAATGGATCCGTTGCTAATTTATGAAATTTTTGGTGATTGTAAATTTTTCTAATCTGTTTTACTGTTTTTTCATTTTTTTCAATTTTTCAATTTTTTTTGTTTTGTTTCGTGTTTCGTTCTACGGATAATTATTATTAATATATTAGTAAAAAAGATTATATTAAAATTTAGCTACAATAAAAAATAATAGACAATTAAATTGATTGATATAAATCAAGGTCTCATTTTTCTTCTTCTTTTTTTTTTTATTTCTTTCTTTTTTTTTCAAAATAAATTTTTAAATTTTTTATCAAAATTCTAAATTCTTATCTTTATTTTTTTCTTTTTGATCTTTTCTTTTTTTTGTTCAGCAATTCAATCAATACTGTTTAATACTTTGAATAAAATTGATATGTTTAATTATGTTTAATTTTTAGTTTAAAATTTATTGGATTAAGTTATTAAAAAGAAAACTGCTTCAATCAATCAAATTGACTAAGTCTGACGGTCATAGTTGTTAAAGTTGTTGTATTAATGTTTATATTCGTTTTTATCTATGTGTGTGTGTTTTTACTGGGTGTGAATATCAAAATTGTAAAAATTTAGCAAAAAAAAATCAAAGAAAAAAAATTTTTTTGACATCATAAATTTTTATTTTTTTAAAAATTAACTTTCTATTTAAATTTTAATAATAATAATAACAATAATCATTTAATTTTTCTTTTTTTGATCAAACAATTTCAAACGATTAATAAAAATTCACAAACTAAGATATTCAAAAAATATTGTTCATTGTTTTCAATAAAAAAAAAAAATTTTAGAATTTTAGCTATTACTTTTAATTGTAAAAATCCATGGTGAGACCTTACTTTGACTAACCATTGCAGTTATGGAATCATGTGTGCCAAAAAATGAGAATGTATTAGAGAAGATGAAGGAACAGGCAATAAAGATCCTGTTTCGTTAACAAGTATCCCATTTGATATAAGTAAAACAAGTCTGGCTAGAATGGAGCCTACAAAGTTGAGTGAAAGAAGGATGAAAGGCGATTAGGAATTAGATTAGGAAAAGGGGACCTGGTTAGAAATCTGGTAAAAAGATTAGTAATTAAATAACACTGAGCGCTATTTCAGAATCTAGAGAGAGATAGTTTCTCTGCTAAAATTAGAAGCGATTTTGGAACCTAACATGCTTTTTTCTCAAATAGAATAGTTCCGCACTCAAGTAAATTGCCTGAATATGTGGTAAAATCTTAGTCAACTGCTATCTTCCAGGCTGTTTTGGATATATTCAATGAAATAAGGTGCTAAAATTCCAAACTGCCCTATGGCGGTAATTGACTCATACACTCAAAATGTAATGCGTCAAACCAAGTACTAGTGCTTTTGCAACTTGGTTTGATTTTCAATTTAATCACTAAAAATGATTTTTCTTTTCATATTTTTAAGTTAAACCAAAATAAAAAAATTGGGAAAGCAAATGTTAAATATTTTTGTTCAGTCATTTAAAAGACAAAAATTTACAAAAATGATGTAGTAAAATAATAATTTAAAAATATAAATAGAAATTTTTTATTAATAAAAACAAAAATAAATAAAAGTAATTTCTATGTATTTTTTGGTCACAATAACTAGTAATTAATAATAATTGTGCTGTTAAATTTCTTCTAAAATTATATGCAGTTTATTAAAAAACTTGAATAAAATTTAAAATCGATTAGAATAGTATTTTGTTTTAACAAAAAGTATATTTTTTTAATTTTTAAAAATTAAATTTGATGCTTAAAATTAATTAATTAATTTATAAGAAATCAATTTTTGTCACATTTTATTTTGGTTAATTAATTTGATAAAATTAGACATTATTTATATTAAAAAATTACTATGCATATTGTAGAATGTAAACAAAAATTAAGAAATAAAGTTGGCTTCAAAAAAAAATTTCCGAATTTTCGTCAAAACCTAACATTTACTAGATTCTCAAATAGAATAACTATTTTTGAAAGCACTTTCTCAAGTAAAATCTGAATGCTATTTTGGCATATTGATAATTTATTATTTGTTTTAAATGCAGACAAATGCTTTCAAATGAAGCATAACATGTTAAACCATATGCAACTATTTTGCATAATTCTGCAGTCAGAAATCGTTTGCAGAAATATGCAGACCTAAACAAATAAGCTTAACACTAGCTTATGCTTCTGCATTAAGTTTTTTACTCAAATTTATTTTGAAACCTTTTTTCAGTGATAACTCTTTAGCATGATCATTTTAATTCGATCATAAACTTCAATTTGCCAGCTATTTTCTCATTTTTGAATATTTTTTCCCTTTTTTCTAATTTATACCCAATCTTTTTTGCAAAATTTAAATTGAACAGATATTATATATTTTTGTAATGAATATAAATAGAAAATAAAATTAAAAAAAAATTATGTAACTTGGAGATGAGTGACAATTATATAATACTTGAAAAAAAAAGTGAAATTTAATATATTTATATTAAGAAAGTTAAAAATAAAAGCTGACTAAGATAAATAAAAATAAAAGTTGAATACTAAAACAATAAATGAATAAATGAAATGTTAAAATATATTTTATCTTAAGACAACTAGAATAAGCCTACCATTAAATTCGATACACTTAATAATATGATAGCTCTAAATCATATGTCTGTATCGATTTCAATAATCCTGGAGCATTACGAAAATAAATAAGTTCAAATCAATCGTTTTTTATTTTATCGATTCATTTTTCTTATTTCAACACTTATATCTTAAAGCACGTGTCCTTTTCATTTCTAACTGCCTCGTAGCTCTTTAGTATTTGATTACAAATGCTTGGACTCAAATTAACTATCAATGTGTTATCCTATTGCAGCTGATTACTTCATGTTTATAAAAAATACTTTTCTAGCTCGTTTTAAGCTAATTTATCCAGTAGTTTTTATTGTTTTGCTCAATTTAAATTTAGGTAATTCAATTAAAAAAAAAATTAAATTTATTTTTAAATAAATTCCTTTATTTTTTTATTTAAGAAGAAAAAAATTTGGTTCATTCAGCATCTATTGTCAACAAATCTGGCCATTTAAACAATGATGAAAAACTATTTGTACTAGATGATTTATTTGCTGATATTAAGTTTAATATAGGTAAAAAAAAATCTAAAAATTTCTCCCAAAGCAATATTTTTGCCGACTTGGTAGTCGATTTAAAGCCAGCCATGTTAAACAAGTTAAACAGCTTGATTTTAAACGATTTAGAGAATCATGGTGGAAGAATTTTGTATGAACAAGACGAAAAAATGGACTTGGAAGCAGATAGTTTGTTCCTAAAAGAGGACATTACTCAAAATAAGCATACAGTTTCATTGTCAGAATCATTAAACATGATCGAAAATGAGCAAGACTCTACGACAAGCGTTAACTTGTTGGATACAAGTTTATCAGTGCCAAGTGTAAGTGAAGAAAGCCATACAACTAATGTAACTATTCCAAGTAGCACACACAGTGAATCTTCTTTATTTATGTCAACTACTACGCCAACTACGACCAAATCAGTTTCATATCCAAATAATCCTAAGTTTGTGGAATGCATAAATTCGTGTGGAACCGATCACGATTGTGTTCGTGACAAATGCTTGTCTGATTCTACTTATTTTGGATGAAAAAGTTTTTTTTTATGATTTAGTTCTTAATTTAAATAAAACTTTGCCTAGTTGAATAATAAAATCGAACTGTTCTTAATTTAATTTTATATAAAGAGAAATATTAAATACACAAAAAAGATTGATTCCAAGGTCTAAAATTGGAATATTGAAAATATTTAAATTTAATTATATATTATCAATTTATTTATTCATTTAGAATTAATTAAATATTAAGTTGTAAAAAAATATTTATTAACAGTAATAAAGAATATTACTCATGCTGATAAAGATTAATTGCATTTTTCAATTTTATTGCACGTTTCCATTATGATCATACACAAATTCAAAGAAAAAGAGTTTTCGATTTTCACTTGTGATAAAACACATAATTCTTAGATAAGTTAGTAAAACTGATATTTAAAGAATTGTTTAAGACATAAGGAAAGAAATCATTTAAATTTTAACTGAGTCATATGATACGAATAATTTATCTCAATAATTTTAATTAAATTTAAAAGAAGTAAAAAAAAAAAAAGAATTCAAAAAAAGGCATCTTGAAGTTGCTGATAAATTCAAAATATCATTACAATTCAAAAAGTTTTAGTTATTTAGACATTAAAATTAATCTTTAATTCAATTGAAACAATTTTAATGTAACACGCTTTAAATGTAAAGTAAATTTATTAGAATATTTTCTCAATCAATTGATTAAATAAATTTTTAGATTTTTTAATGTATTTGTAAAGTTTATTCTTAAAGCTTTTTATTTCAAAAAATATTTTCATTTTATATTATTTATTTGGAATTTAAATTTTAGATATGATTTTAAATGCTAGTTTACAAATACTTTTGAAACAAATTCAAAAAAAACTTAACAAAAACTGAGTTTATATTTTAAAATTTGAAAATAGATATTTTCAATCGAATTATCTTTTCTTCAAAATTCTTCAAATGATTTAAGAGCATTTTATCAAAATCATTAAAATTTCAAAATTTCACAAAGTAAAATAGAAAAATGAATTTCTAATCCTTAAATAATGTCTTTAACATGGAAATAATTAGACTGAATCATGGTGCACTCGACTTTTTTTTATCAACAAATTAAAACTTAGATTTTTAAAAATAAGAATTTTTTATTTCAATTGAATAGAAGCATCTAAAAACTCAAAATATCAATTTTAGGCGTTTATCTTTTGAAATGATAAATTGATAAATTTTTTGCATTTTATTACTTTACCTATTTGGTTTTTTAATTTAATTTTATGCTAGGTTTTAGCCAAGGCTTTTGACAAACTGCAAAAACACTAATTTTGATATTGTTTTGTCTGTGTCTGAAAATTAGTCTGAGAATTTACTTATTTTATTCTAAAAAATAATTAAAAAGTTTTTTTTTTGTTGAATAATAGTTTTTGATAGTTAAGAAAATTTTTGATGAATCATCTCTAAAAGCAAGCTTTTGAAAAAATCAAATTTAAATTGTGCAAAATTTCTGATTGTTTATCAAGTTTTATTTTTTTTATGTAATTCCGGTTCTTTTATTTTTTAGTCATTAAACTAAAAAACAAAAATCTAGATGAAAGGTAAACTATTAGTTTTTAAATTTTCTTTAAATATTAATATTATCTATATACCAGCTGAATTTTCTATAATTTTATCTTTATTTTTTATTTATTTATTCTTATTAAAAGGATAAGAAATCTCTTTTAATCATCTAGCTTATTTTTTAATTTCATTATTAGCTAATTTAGGCTAAAATATAGACAATATTATTAAAAAATAATAATGTTTGTGTGTTTAAATCATTTAAAAAATTTCAATCAAAGAATTTAAGGTTTACAAAAAAGATTCTTGTAGCCCGTATAGCCGAGTGGTTTGTGTGTTAGTCATGCATGCAGAGGGTGAAGGGTTTAAAACCAACTGAGGGTGGAAATATCTTCAAAATGTCTCTGCAATACGGGGCGCATATTTAAAATGGAGGACCGGTTTCGACTGGGTAAATGTATCCTCTGTGTCAGACGCAGTAGATGCAGTAGCCTCTGTGTCAGATCGGAGCTGTTGCTCAAAAAGGTACTTGAAAAGGAGATGAGCTCCTCCCCATTATCCACTAGGATAGAATAGGGTAAAAAAAATAAGATTCGTATTTAGAAACAGAAATTAAATTTAAAAAAAGAGGTAAATTGAAAAAATTTTTTTTCAAATTTAATTACCCATTCCCTAAACATTTATTCTAGATTTAGTCTAATGCTTGGAAAAAAGAAAAAGCTCATAAATAAATAAATTCAAATTTTTTAAATTAAAATCGTTTGAATTTATCATAATTACTACAACTTGTCTTAATTCAATGATTAATCTTCCTTTTTTGGTCTAAATAGTAGATTTTTATTCTCACAAATACAATAAATTTTCTCGAAAACAAACTATAGAGAAAGTATTAGTAAAGTTAACTGGATATGTTTTTTAAAATTTTTAGATCTCTATTGTTCACTTTTTATGTATTTTTTTATTTTTTATATTTTTTTTTAACTTTAGTAACTTGAAAATGTTAATAGGCAATATTAAAATAGCTATCTAAATTTGACCAGTTTTTAACTACCGATAATTTATGTCGAATTCACAAGAGGATCTCAAAGTAACAATCTTGGTAAAACTATGGTCAGCACTTGGAAAAAAAATTAGCTAAAAAATTTTATAAACTTTGATATTTAGTGATTATAAAATGATGTTTTTAAAAAATTTATGAGATTTTTTATTTACAAATTTTTCTATTCTATTAATTTTATGCATTATTTCTGCAACAAAGCTAAAATATAATAATATTTATTGTTTTAGTAAATCTTTTCTAGTGTCTTTTATTATTTCAAATAAGACAACTTTTAATTTATATTAAAAAAAAGAGACAAATTTCCATTTTTTCAATTATCTTACTTGAGCTTGAATTGTGATGAATCGGTTTAAATATATGAGATATTTTTCTCTCAATATTTTAGAGCTTTCACCTTTAATAAAAAATCTAAAATAAAATAAAAAGAATTAATCAAAAAATAGTGATCTCATTTGTAATCCCTTCTCTGTCTCTTTCTCTCAGCTGGTATTATATACCTGTTGTAATTAGCAAAGCGCTCGAGCGAATATTTAAGCAAAAATATTTGGGATTTAAAGGTAAACTGTTTTATGACTATCAAAACTATGAATCAACTAAATTCTTTTTTTCTTTTTTTTGTTAATTATCATTTAATTTAATTTTCAATTCATCATAAATAAAGATTAAAACAAATTTTCTTTAGAGTAAAAAATAGGTAAACCCATTCAAATTTTATATAATAAATAAACATATTTAGAATAAAATAAAAACCTTTATTCTTTTTTTTTTATATATATATATATATATATATTCAGAAATGAATCCATAAACGTTGCATTATTAAATCTTTGAAAATCTTTTTCTAAATAGAAGCTTTTCAGAAAATTTATAGGTATTTTGCAAATTAGCAAAAAAAAAAGAAAAGAAAAGAAATTAATCAAATCAAATATACTTAAAATAGTCGGCTAGAATTTTAAGTAAGATGGCAACAACCACCAAAACAGTTACAATTGACACAGACGAGCCAAAAGTATCTATTTTCAAAGATACAGATCTATTAATAAAGACTCTTCGTGTTGCTTTAACATTTTTTTATGGTCAATTGTTTGCCAATGCAATTTATGACAATTTAATACGTGGTGTATCCTATGCAATCGAAGATCCAACTACTTTTCCCATAATCAAAATAACTGTCGGGGGTCTATTTTTTTTCATTACAATATTGGCCATGATAGCTATATGGAAAAAAATTCGCATACTCATTTTTGTAAGTGCAGTTATTTTGATTCTATTCTCACTGTTTGCATTAATTGTGAGTATAATCGATCTCGTTCTCAGAAACAATAAGAATCAGTTGACTGGCACTGAGTTAAAAGTAGATATTGCCGAGATTAGTGTGGAATCAATTTTTAGAGTTATAGCTATTGTATTACATTTCTTTATGATCAAACTACTTCGTTCATACAATCGTGTTCCAACGTCAGCGTAATTTTTTTTAGAGCATACATTTTTCCAAAATTTAGTTTATCTAAAATAAATTTTAAACAGTTTATTAAAATGCTGATAATACTAGAATAATAATTTATTGTTTTTTTTTTCTTTTTATCTAATTAAAATTTTTAAATTAATAATTTTAAATTAATTAAAAAGAATAAATGTTAACTAGTTTTAGTTACTTTTCACTTTATTATTCATTTTTTATTTATTTTTTTCAAAATAAAATTAAAACTTATTTTTCAGTTAATTGAATATTATAAATACTAAAGAAAATTAAAAAAAAAAAACAACATAAAATATAATTAGTCTTTATGCAATGATATTCAGTCAATATTTTGCCAAGTATTTATTGATCTAACATGATTAATTGTTTGATTAAAATTCAAGTAAATGCTAAAAAATAATAAAGTTGATGCAATTTAAAACAATAAATACCTTTGCTTGTTATAATTATATATAGTATCTATAGTAGGTAGATAAAATTTGACTTGGATAATGTCCAAGCCAGGTTCTGTTGAACCATGGCAGCCGCTTCTTCTCAAAATTTCTTAAAGTAAAGCAATTAATCATTTACAACATAATTCCGTTGTTTTTTATATATTTTTGACAGTTCAAATAGAACTTTCTTGAATTTGGATTGTATTTCTAAGTTTAAGATTAAGAGGATTTAAAATTTCAAAACAAATTCTCCTTGTATTCAAATAACACAATCCAAGTCTATTGTATTCTGTTGCAAATAAAAGCCCTTTTAAGTTCCCCACTTTTTAAAATGAAAAAACTTTATTTTTCCAATAAAGTTTCGGTAAATCTAAGATCTATTTCGAATTTAATAGTTTTTTATTTTTTTTGCAACACTTAAGAAAACTTTCAAAATTATCTAATCTTAAAAATACAAAAAAAAATTCAATTTAAATCTTCTTTGAACTTTTCCAAATGCAGACAAAACAGAGAAAATTTATTCTTTTACTCTTAATTCAGCTGATCAATCATCTAATACAATGTTTTGACATTTAATAAAATTAATATAAATTATTTTAATTTAGAATAATGAAATATATATTTTTTTCTTAAATAAATGTAAGTAAAAAATATAAAAGCTCTTCTCACAGTGCATTGCAAGAAAAATAATTTGTCACGTTTTATTTTCTGAAATCAAACAATTTAATAGTAATAATAATAGCTAATATTCTACGGTCAAGTTTAGTTTAACTAAACTGACAAAGCAGGAAGACTAACGTAATCCCGCTATAGTAGACTTTTCGTTTTTTTTGTTTCTACCGTTAAAAATTTATAAAATAATAAAATTATATAGAATTAAATGATTTAAAAAAATTTAACAAGGCCTATGGAACCAGCGATTATATTATCAAATAAAGTAGTGAAATAAAAATTGTGAACAGTAATATTTTGATTTTTTATAATTTATTTAAAAAAAAAATTATTGAAAAGAAAAAAATTTTGTGAATTATGAATGTCTTGATTGAATTTTTTTAACATTTAAAGTTTTATTTTTTGACATTTGAAAAAGGATTGTGATTTTTAAAATGTGTTGAAATTTAATTGCTCATTTGAATGAAAAAATGAAATCCTAATGACCAGTTAGAAGTACTTTATTTGACCACATAATCGCTGGTCACATGATCGGTCAGAGTATATTATTATTTAAACAATACTGAATAATAATTAATCTTGAATAAAAAATATTCAATTAGGTTTTTTCTCCACTTTTAGATTTGACCTTTGCCTCAATTAGGTTATTGCTGTTTCTTAAAATTTTCTTAGATTAATATTAATGTTGAAAAATTCTAAATTTAATTATGTAGACAATTGAAAATTTTTTTCTGAAAATTAATTAAAACTTTAATTAAGAATTAAAAATAATATTTGATTTGGCAGCAAGTTGAAATATTATTACAAAAATTACAGTTCAAAAAAGAAAAACTTAAACTTTTCTATTGAAAAAAGTTTTAAAATTCATTTAAAAACAAATTTAAAAAAGTATTGGGACAAAAAAGTAAAAGGTACTATGTTCTTCTCAAATAATTTTTATTTTTTCATTTCATCTAGTTTAGCATAAAATACACTAGCACATAGATGACATTGTAGATGATGTAGATGACATACACGTTTGTATAAAATAATTCACAGACATAGTACTATTTCTATTTTGTATTTAGTAGTTTGTGTTGTTTTACATCTTCTCATGTGATTCCTATTTATGTCTCGAACATCTTGGTGCAAGTTGGACATTTTGTTTTGATTTTCGGTTATAACATGTTAAGCTCAAGTTTTTTCTTAATTTTAAAAAAATCATTCCCTCCTAAATTTTCGTGTCAAAAAAGTTATTTATTTAGCTTTTTTTCAGTCAGAATGACGCCATGCTTAATGAGCAGAATTTCTTAAAAAAAATTCCTTTTTTATTCTTCTAAAAACAAAAAATAAATATATGTTTAGTTCTCTATTATTGTTTTTGTATTCTCTAAAAAATTTGAGCTGATTCTAAGGCTAAAAAATTACCTTTAAAAAGTATATTATGGTCAACCCCTAACAACTAGAGGTATCCTTCATTAATTTTTTTGGCTTAGGTATTTTTTTAAAGATCAATAATTAAGCTTTCTTAAGATCTATAAATACAAGTAATGCATTACTTGATTTAAAAAATAAAACTAATGTTCCTTAAACATATATTATCAAATTTAAAATTAGATTTAAACATATTTTTTAAATTTTTTAAAAAGTAAATTTCAATAAAAACTTTTTTCATTTAAATGGTTAAAGCGAATACTCTTCGACAATTTGCTATTGCTCACTATTTAAAGGGGAAATCCGTCAAGCAGATAACTGATATTTTAGATGGTCAAGCTGCACAAAGAACTGTTTATTTATTTATTCAGAAAAGATTACGCCAGATTTGACGATGAAGATTATAAAAAAATTAAAATATTAAATTATAAGAAGACAATATTTTTTACTCATACCATTTAATTTACATGTTTAGAAAAAAAAAATTGAAAATTTACATAATTCTTATTATACTTAATTATTAGAATACGTTTATTTTCACGTAAGTTACCTGAAAATAAATAGAAAATTAAAACACGTAAGATACGTGTACGTTTTATTAAATTTTTATTTTATTTTCACGCATTTTAAAAAAAATAAATAAAAAAGAGATTAACAAGTATTTAAAAACAATTAGAACATTTCCAAATTTTTTTTACTGGAATATATGTTCTATTAACACATTTCAAATGAAAATTAAAATTACAAGAACCACAAATGATAAACTTATTATCACAATTATTGGAACAAATTTTAAGATTTCAAATTGTTCAAAAAAAGAAAGAGTATTCTCTAGCATAATCAAGCCTTCAGTAGTAAAAAAATTTGACAATTGATCTTTTTTAAGACCATTTTGGTCAAATAAGCCAGTTGAAAATATTAAACTTGTATACGATTTTGGATCGACTTTTTTAGCACTACTGTAAGTCGTCCAAAGTGTAAACGACTGTTTAGTAAAGTCATTAAATACTTGCAAAAAGTCGTCAAATGCTTCGAAAATTTGGTCTCGAAAAATTGGATAGCACATGTTCAGATTGAGTTTTATCAAATTAGATAAGGTTTTTCAATGGTTTTTTTTAGATTTAAGTAAATTCAATAGGCACTAGTGTTTAGTTGGTTTCAAGTTTTTTTGAGTAGCTTCATGTTTGATATGCTTTATATGATAGAATTTTTTAAAATAAATTTTCTTTTATATTTTACACTTGCGTGAAAATAAAAGATAATTGATACACGTAAAATGAAAAAAAAAATTCATTTTCACGTAACTTACCTGAAAATAAGTGTACTCTAATTATTATTTATAAAACTTTTTTTTTTTGTTTTTTTGAATCTCTCGCATAACCAACTTCGATGGAACACGCACTAAGGTTGACTGGATCTAAGGTAGTACTTTTTATAATTTAAAGTTTTACTATTTTTGTACTTTGATTAGTAACTTTAATTCATTAGTTCTTTCCTTTAGGTTTTCTAGGCAGTATTTAATGGATTCACAGATTCCATTTCGACTTTTTTTCTTATCTTCAAGCCTAATTTCTCGAAGCTTTCCGTTTATTACTTCTATGTTAAGTAGCTCAGGCGATCCTTATTAACTGGATTGATCAGTATAAAAAGTTTAGAAACAATTATCATTCAACTTCATCTGGTAACTTCATCTAGTAAGGTAACTATTACAAAAACAACAAAAAATAAAATAGGGTTTTGATGTCTATAATTTAAAATAAGAAAAAAAAATTTTTTCAAAATAAAAATTTATATTTTATTTTACAAATAGATTAGTAAAAATTAAATAAAATACATTTAAAATTTGAATTTATTTCTTTGTTTTTCTCAATTTACAATGTTTGAACTTGTTGCTATACTTGTTCTTTGCTAGCATAAGCTCTAAAATCAATTTAAAAAGATTAATAACTAAAATTTTATTTTTTCATTTTTTAATAAAATATTAAAGAAAAGAAAATTTACGTCTCAATTTGACCAGATTTCGAATACGCGCCTCATATTTTATCCTCAAATTTCTTTCGTTCAATAAACTCTTTTCCAAATTCACTTAAATCACAAGATCAAACATAAACAAAACAAAACAAAACAAAGAAAAAAATAAAAGTCAAATATGCGAAAATTTACGTTTTGTTTGTCGTAAATTTGACTCCAGTACCAAAACACTAGTTGTTAAATACTCGATTCTGTGTATTAGTTGTTGATTTAGAAATATCAAAGACGCATTTGCGTTCGCTTTAAATTGAAATGTTTTTGGTTCGTCATCGTCTTTTCTAATCAAGTTCTCTACTGATAATGGATTTTTGCACTTGATTGCTTCTGACGCTGACAGACGAGAACTTGACGAAGACGAAGAAGTGGGCGAAGACGCGTTTGAATTAGAGCCATATTCGTCTCTATAATTAGTCTTGACTGAAAAATCTTTTTTTTTATTTAATAAAAAATAAATTAATTTTTCTATTTTTCTATTTTATTTATTTTCTTTTAATTTGTTTGTTAGCTAATTTAAAACATGAAAAAATCTAACCTGAAGTCCTGACTGAATTTTTGCACGAATTGTCTTCACTACTTTCAGCTCTTTGATTTTTGATTAAAAAAAAAAAACATAATTTGAAAGCCAAGTCGGAAATTAGAAAAAAATGAAAAAAAACTAAAATTACTTTTTTTGCACCAAATTGCCAAAATAAGCTAAGCTCAATTGGTTGCATTGGTCCAAGTTTTTTCTCGAGTCGTCCGACGACTCGCTCTCCCCTCGGGACACATTAGCCCGCTTAGGCGGTCTGCCTGGTCTCGATCTAAGACAAAAAGAAAAAAATTATCTATTTTAAAATTTAATTAAAAAAATTTTTTCAATTTATTCTACCCAGAATTAGTGCAATCATCGTAAAGAGTGTCAAATTCACTTGGAGCAATTAGTTTGCATCGGTTGACCCCGGGCTGGATGGCACCTAGTCCGCGCAATATTCTCACTTGTTCAACATTGCACACAATGGGCACAATGTCTAGGCGTTTCAATTTGGTGTATACTGTGTGAAGTCCGCCGACCAAATTTTTCAAAAAAAGCTCAAATGCTTGTGGAAGACAAATGAGCAGTTTGTTCTCGACTGCAAACGATGCCACATGACAGTTTCTGTATTGGATTATTTTGCAGCGGTTGTTGTCGGGCGTGTTGCGCGCAATTGGTGCCGAGCACTCATAGCTTAGCTGCGATTGAGATATGGGACTAGTAAAGTTGCTGTCACACTTGAGCAAATGAGTCGGTGGAGGAACATCATCGTCCACCTGAATGTACACATCGTCTTCGTCCTCGACTCGCTTCAGCATTTTCTTCTTTTTTTTGTTTGCTTTAAGTTCTCTAAATTAATTAATTAGATGCTTAAATTTTGCATAGCCAAATGGTTTTTTAGAAAGCCAAGAACAAAATAAAAATAAAAAAGCCAAAATTAAATAATATATTTAATTGGTGAATATTTTAAATGAAAAAAAAATTTATATAAAAAAAATATTTTTATTTCTATTGGATTTTGGTTGTTGAGCGAATGAGAAAATTTGCTTAAAAGATAAAATATGAGTATATCCAATTGAGTTAAGACAAAGGAGGAGTCTAAATGTTAGACTAGAAAAATTTTTATATTTTTGCATTTTTTTTTGCTTATCTGTAATTCTCCAAGTTAACATTTAAGCTAACAAGACACATTAATTATAGCGGCAGAGCTTAGAAAAAAAAAATAAGTAGATAAAGCCGAGTAATGATGCCAGTAAATTTGTTCTTCTTGTACTAAGAAATAAATTCAACTAAAAGTCGAAATTTATACGCTCAGAATGATAGATTAAATCGCGGCGTATAGATTTCGCTATTAGGTGTACACTTATAAACAAAATCTTCAACACAATATCATTTTTAGTGAGTAATAACAATCAACGTATTAATTTACTTTAAATATTTGAATTTTGTTTGTTTAAAGAAACAAAAAAGAAAAAAAAGTACTGTTTGGAGAGTTTGTGTAAATCACTTAAAGTCTCTGACTGAATCACTTGAGCTCTCTCTTCTAGATTAAGTTTGAAGGTTGTTTTTAACTTGAGAATCAACAGTCAATAGAAAAAAAAAGAGAAAAAAGTTGGTGTGTACGCAAAAATCAATTAGCGTACAAATATTGAGATATGATAGATGGAAAGAGAGAGAGAGAGAGAGTCTTATTTAAATAAGCGTTGTCACTAGTGTGCAAATGGTGGCCCAATATTAAGCAAATATTTTAGGCTCTAAGTGCTCGGTTTTTGTTTGTAAATTTCCGCTTCAAACAATTTAACTTTTCTCTAAAATCAAAATAAAAATAAACATAGAATAAAACATTTTATTTGTAAAATTTATTTGATAAAAAAATTGATCTTTGAATTTATTTTGAACATATTTTCGCTAACCCAGATGCTTGACTAGAATTTTTTCAAATTAACACCATGAACAAAATAATCAAAATAAAATACAAAACCAAAATTTAAAATAATCACTTAAGATGACTTTAAAAAAATGTCATCTTCGATAACACTCATTTTATAAATTTTTTCTACAACATTTCAACAATTATTTAACTTGAATATTTTGATGTAGTCTTTTTTCTTAATAATTTCCTTATTATTAGTATTTAGGATTTTTTTTTAAATCAATCTTTTTTGATTGTCTCAATCATACAATTTTTGTAAACAAATCTTATTTATATCCACTATTAAAAATTTATTTAGTTAAAACTTTACCTATAATTAAAAATAGATAAAAAACTTGTTTTAGATCCATTGCTTTTTCTAATTTTTGTTGATGATTTTTATTTAAAAATGATACAACAATTAGTATCTATGATAAAGACCTCGAATCAGCTTTACTAAAATAAAATGTAACAACAAAAAGTTTAAAAATGGTGTATTTTTTACAAAATTGATATAAATTGGTCTAAAACATTTTGCATGATTTTTGAAAATAAAAAAAAATTTGTATCTATGTTAGATGATGAAGCATTATTATTGATCACGATCTTAGCTTTACAAAACTTGCATCTAATTTATCACTTCAAATTAATCAGAAATTAGTTTCAATAAAACGAATTTTCTATTTTTCTACTTCAGTTTTTTTTAATAGTTTATTTAATATTTAAAATATATAGCTTTGAGCAATAAAACTCCTTTCGCTATTGGTATTTAAAATTAAAAAAAAGTATCTATAAAAAAGTTATATTAAATTAATTAGATTAATTAGAATTTGAAAAAGAAATTAGAAATGTTACAGAAAAACTGTTGTCCATTAGAAGAGCTCATTTGAGACTTTAAAAAGTAAGGTTTTAAGTTCAGAACTTGTTGAGCTTTCAACTTTTCAGTAAAGGTTTAATAAATAAATTAGCTAAGAGTTATTGTATCTCTATCATTAAACTATTGATCGTAAAGCTTGAAATGAACAGTTTTAATGTACTAAATAAATCTTTAAAGAGATCTTAATTCTTTTCAACACATAATTTTTTGAAGAGATGCTAACTTTCTCTTACAAAAGTTTTCTTTATTGCAATTTTCCCCTTAATCTAAAAGAAATAAAAAATAAAAATAAAAATTTTGATAAATTTTATATAAATAAATAAATAAATAAATGATTTTAATAAATGAAGTGCTATTCAGTCACTAGTCACTAACTTTTTGCATATTTTCAAAATTCAATATTAAAATTAACTTGAATAAATAATTGAATATTTTTTTTAAATTTATCTTTGATTTTTAATGTATTATATTATAATTTATTTTCAATATTAACAGCTATTTCACTAAATTCACTCAATTTTTGTCTAGTAGTTTATGTCAGCAACTTCTAATGTTGTCTCAAGTTTTAATGCGGCATCAAGATCTGATAATTATATAAAAATTGAAAATTTGATGAATTTTAATATTTTATTAGTTAAACTAACTTTTTTATTTGTTGAAAAGAATTTAATATAATATTTCTAATAGTTTCAACATGGTACAGTCATAGATGTCTTGTTAATTCTATTCGAAAAAGCAAATACCAAAAAATTCAACAAATTTCGATTTTAATTTTAAAATAGTTTTATTGAAATGTTTAAAATGCACTTATCCAAGTTTTTTCATCCATCAATTATAAACAATAATAATCAATAAACATCTCTAAAGCAACTATTGAGAAATGAAAATTTTGTTTTTTTTCCGAGACGTAAAAACTATTAAAGTCTTAAATCAGATAATGCTTAATTGTTTAGAGTTCTGTTGGCTTATTAAAAGATGTATTATATCTAAATAACTATAAATTTTTGATAAGGACCCTTAGGATAAATTCAAAATTTAGTATAATTCCATAAGGCATTTCATTTTTTAAATATACTTAGAAGATAAATTTAATTTTAAAATAAAAAAAATAACTTTTCATTTTCAACAATCAACAATTGCTCTATGAATCAATTGATTCAATATTTTAAAAAAATTAACATCATTTTAACGGGTTTATTAAAAAATAATCAAATTTTTACATTAAATAAATGCTTAAAGATTTTATTTATTTATTTTGTTTGATTTGAAATTCTCAAACTATTTAACAACTATTAAGCATCATATCTAAATTATATAAATATATATATAAATTTTTAATAATTTTGGCATTTTATAGCCCGGGACAGTTCAGAGTGGATTATATCCGTCTTTTCAGTCCTAATGTCTGAGGGTAGAATTAGTAAATTTTACAATAATCATAAAAAGGTTAAATTGATTTTGTTGAAAAATTAAAAACAAAAATATAAATGAAAAAAACAATGATTACATGAATTTGAAAAAAAATAATAAAATAGACGGAAAGAGAAAAAAAAAACTTTAAATGAAAGACTGCATAGATTGTGTATTTGTATATATACATCAAAATAAAAAACTCTAAATTTCGTAAAAAAGTGCATAAAATAAGTGATATATCATACTAGTATTGGAATTTTCTTGATTCCCAAGGACAATTTTGGGTCAGAGTATGCCACATGTGGGTAAGGGAAAAATAAGAAAAAAAAATCCAGAAAGCATTATTATTTTCGAAAAATAAACAAAATTCTGTATTAGAATGCAAATTTTCATAATTCTATCGCTATCAAACCATATTTTTTTTCTAATTGAAGTTTCACACAAGCATTATTGGGCATTCGTTACTTAAAATTTAACCAAATCATTGTTTTATTGAACTGAAAATTATTTTTTAGAATTGCAGTACTATCCCAGATGACATTGTTTAATTCTTGAATATAAAAATTTGATCAAAAAAAAATTAATTTTGTTGAATGCTTTATTATCTAATCTTTGATTATTTGATAAATAAATTAAGTCAAATCGAAATACTTAAATTTTTTTAAAAGAATAAATATAAGAAATAGTATAATCAATTTGTTTTTAGGAAATATAAAGTATGAAATTTATAATTCCACATCACGCCATTCTTTCCAATACTCTTCTTTGATCTTTTTAAAATGACGAACTAGACTAGGACAAAATTTGACTACAAATTGTCTCAAGGGTCCTTTATCAAAATAAACCAATTGGGCTACAAAGCAGAACAACACAACGTCTTCATTGCTTATATTGTCTCCGAATAGATAATTTTTGCCATTCAAAAAATTTTCCAATGCTTCTAAATCTTGTTTGCCAATGTGATAGACTTCTTCGGCAGTATGTCGGCCGTAGCCTTGAACGCTGAGCGCCTTTCTAAGTCTTGGCTTGAACAATTTAAAAACAAGATAAGGCATGCCAATATCGGATGCTTTACCAAACATAAATCTATGATAATACATGCTCCATTTAAAGCTCTCTTCTAGCAATTTAAAAAAGCCTCTGGCTATTGCCTGATCAGTTGTGCTCAATGCAAAAGTAAATGGCTTATCGAATTTTTTGGACAAATGTTCAATAATGAACTGAGAATCGTGGTATTCTTCTCCATTTAGAGTTATATAGGGCAATTGTCCTTGTTGTGAACGATCAAAATAAGAATATTCATTCTGATACTTGAGACCAGAAACGCGCAACCAAGTTTCTAATTTCAAGCAAGGAACTGAAAGAGACGGCTTTGATTTACTTGATGGAAATTGATGAAGAATAACCACGTCATTTGGATACGATTTTTGCTTTTGATTTCTTTTGTATTTAAAATAGAATCGTAAAGCTAGTCGAAATAAGTAGTAGCTTGTGACTCCAAATGCAATTTTTTTTAGTGTATCATTGCTGGGTGCTTCTATGGTAAGCTGCATTTTTTTTTTCAAAAAAAAAGATTAAAATTTTCAAATAAAAAAAATGCTGAATAATTTAATCAAAGCGTCTTATGTAAATGTGATAAAAATAGATGAATATTTTGCATTGAAAATAATATCCATAGCAATAATAATATTTTAATTTAGTAAATTTTTGCTATCAATTCACAATATATTCTTTTCTTTTTTTTTTTCTATTTATAATAGAAAGCTTGATAAAGCTTAGAAATTATTTAATTTTATTATTAACAAAATTTAAAAAATAACTTTTTTTTTTTAAATGAAATTTAAACTAAAAATTAAATTTATTATTAATTTGATTTATTATTAATTAAAATAAAAAAATTTAATTGATAAATTTTTTTTTTCAAGAAGTCGTGTAATGACTTCAAAGAAGCTTCACAATATAAAAGATTATTTTTCATTAATTATATGTCCTTGATTATTAATAACTTGATTCTTCCTAAAGAAACAGTTCTCTTTATTTTCTGATCAAATCCAAATTTTAAAAATGTAAATATGTAGTATCAGGTATCCCAATACAATTATTAAAAGGATTGAGTGAAAAAATTTCTCCTATCCTTCTGGAAATCTTTAATAATTGTTTGACTTCTAGTCAGATTTCAGATGAATGGAAAACCGCTCTTGTTACACCTTTATTTAAAAATAAAAGCAAATATAGGGGTATTAGTGTTCTGCCATAAATGTAAAAAATCTTTGAACGGTAACTAGCATCTCAAATATCAAAGTATTTCGAAGCCAACAAGATTTTTTTCTCAGGACAACATGGTTTCAGGAAAAATTTTTCTTGTGAAACTGCTCTACATGAGCTAATTTCTGATTTAAACGAAATTCGAGATAACAAATCAAAAGCTATTTTGCTTTTTATCGATTTTAAAAAAGCGTTTGATATTGTGGATACTGATCTATTACTTTCAAAGTTGTTTCATTATGGTTTTGATAAAACCAGTTTGAACCTAATTAAGAATAATTTTTTTAATCGAAGTCAAATTGTAAAAATAGGAAAATATCGATCAGGGGTTGAGAAGATCAAGCTAGGTGTACCGCAAGGTTCCGTTCTTGGCTTGGCCCTATTCTTCCTTTTTTTATAAATGACTTGCCAATGTATTTAGCTAATCTTAAATCGAAATTATTTGCTGATGATACAACAATTTATTCTGATCACTTTAATCTTGAGGATTTAATAACAGAATTTTCTCGAAATATTCGCCGTCCCTTTGAATGGTGTAACTTTAATTGTATAGATATCAATTGGTCAAAGACTTTTTGTATGTTTATTACAAATAAACGAGTTAAAATACCTGAATGTCTTGTACTTGAAAGTATTAAAATTGAAGTGATCACGAAATATAAACTACTTGGAGTAACTATTGATTCAAAACTAGAATTTGGCCAACATGTAACTGAATTTCGGAAGCTTATTATTAACTATAGACTCTTTTCTATTAAAAAACTTTTTAAAACTTTTATCCTTCCTTATTTTGATTATTGTCTTTCTTTAATTATTTACTTTCACAAGTCTAGTATACAAAGACTAGCTAATTGTTATTATCTTTGTTTATTTAAGCTGTTTAATTTTAAATTTTCATCTGATGATCTTGTTGTTATTAATGAACACCTAAAAAAATATAAACTATTCAGCTTTCATCAGAGAATTTTTTTTTAGATTGGGACTTTATTCATTCAAGGTTTTCTAATCTCAAAATCCTCCAATTTTAGCAGAGCAACTAGAAACAAATGCAGTGAGAAATTTACCATATGAATTAAGGAACAAGACTCATCTTATTGAACCAACTTCACAGCGAAAATTTGGCGAAACAACATTCGGATATTTTTTTACTAAATTTATTAATAGTTTTTTCCTAAAAAAATTTAAATCGAATATAAATATTTTCTCTTTTTAAAAAAATTTTTATATCAAAATTTGAACACAATGATAACTAAATTTTTATCAATTAATGAAAGATTTAGATTTATAATTAAATTTTTTTATTTCTAATTTTTATTTAAATTAATAAATATTCTTACTTTTATATTACAAATTATTTGTAATTATGTTTTTACATTTTATTTTTATTTTTTCCTTTTTTTTATAGTGGGTTCCATGATAAAATTATTATGGAGCCCTTAACTTAAAAAGTTAACTGGTAAACAAATACCAGATAGACGATTGTCTTTTTTAACTTTTGTTCACATTTAATAAATAAATAAATAAATGAATTTTGGTCAAAAATTTTACTTTGCCCTCGCAAATAGTATCCAGTATAAATATATATTTTATTGTACAAGCATATATTGTGTCTTGTTCGTGCTAGGCTCCTCGCGATCAACCAATTTGGATTCATAACTGGTAGATACTGGTAGATACAGCACCGATATATTGATTTTGGCATTAGAGGAAGAGCTATAGACAGTGTTCATCATAAAGTGATAGGAATTTTATTCGACTTCGCCAAGGCATTCGAACAAATCATTATCAAGATCGAGTCTATGTTTCCTAAATGGCTAATCACTTGGATTGCAACCAGGCTATCACATTGTAAGCAATGCGATGTACGCGATGCACGTGACGTTTGTGTTATTTAGGACAGTGTTCGGTATTAATGAGTGGCTGCCTCTTGAAGTTGTTTATTGGAATTAAGTACGCATATGTCATTCTAGTTTAGATTGTAGATAACAAATTTGGCGACCTTTCTCAGAAGATAGTAGATTTTGTACAATACTGGTGTTTTGAAAATAAAATGCGCTTGAATGTGGGCAAGTGCAAAATGATCTGCATCAATCACTCGCATGTAATTGACATAAGTGTTCCCACTGTCTATTTGATCGGTCAAATTCTTGAGGCAGTCAAGTCCTATAAATACCTCGAGTTTAAATTCTCTGATTCGCTTGAGCTCGATCTAGAATGGAAGCGCGCCTTACTTTATTTAATTTCAAAACTATTTTTTAATTTGGATTTTTTTAATAATAAGAAGAATTTAATTGTTTTTAATCAAAAATTTGAATTAAGCAAAAATATATTTATTTTCTATTTTAGAATTGAAATTTTTTAATTTTTTTTTTTTCAATTAAACAAGATATTATATTTTCATATTTGGAATGTATATTTGGACACAAAATTTGAAAAATATATTTAATTTCACGTTTATTTTCTAAGAAATATCATACTGTTTGTAATTGAAGAATGATATTCTGTAGTTAATTTAAAATATTAAATAAAAAAAAAACGCTAAAAATTGGTCGAGAATATAAAATTTTTTTTCCTAAATAAAAAAAATGCTATCGCTTTATTTAGTGCTGATTTTTTTTAAAAATGCTCAGCAGTTAAAGTGTTTTCCAGAAAATTGTCCCTATATTATTAAATATAATTCAAGTTTTTCAATTGATGACAAGTTTTTACAATCACTTGTCAACTATGACATAGTCGTCATTGATCTAATGTTTAACCAGCTTAACTTTTCTCAATTGAAACAAAATCACCATCATTTAATTAATAAAACTTTGATACTCAGAAATATTTCAAAATTTCAGCTAAACTATAACAGCTCAATTTTTAGCTATTTCAAAAACATAACAATCCAAGACAGTCACATGGAATTTTGGTTAAATGAAAAATCTTTGTCAGACCATGCCAATTGCTTTCAATCAATGTCACAGTACTTTAAAAATTCAAAATTATCTAAAAATGGTCAAGAGCATATTGTCATATCACTGTCTAATTTAACATATCCACAAAAATCATGCCCATCATTTTTCTACAATGTATTTTCGGCTAGTGTAATATTTGAAAATATCAACGAAATGCCTGATTATTTTGATTTTCCTCTAGTCGAATATTTGGATTATATTCCTTCAAACGGCATAGATAAATTAGAATTTAGAAAATTTGACAAAATTGTAAAAGCAAGCTATTTCAGTCCTTTAATACATGGTTTTACGACTGAAATATCATTTTTAGATTCAAGTCCAAACAAAATAGAAAAAAGTGCATTTTTGAATTTTTTGCAAATCAAACAATTGAGACTACAACTGAAAAATATGAAATTTTTTTTACAAAATTCAGATAACAAATGGATGCTTCATTTAAATCAATATTCTCAAATAGAAACTTTTAAAAATTGCAATTACTTTAAAGAATTGAAATTATCTAATGTGGTCATTTGGAAACTGTACTTAATATTAGAAGACATCAAACAAGAGTATGCTTATCCAGATGAGGATTTTTGCAAATTTGTTCACTTTCCTCATCGAAATTTTGTATTTCCGATAATTGTCACTAAGCCTAATTTGGAATGTACATGTACAATTATATGGCTACTAATAAACTTTAGGTTGGAAAGGTTTTTTGATGATCAACCAGCACCAATATCGATGAAAACACATTCGGTTCGAAATTGTTTCACTCAAATGGAAAAAAAAATAGATAAATGTAATTTTAGTGAAAAATTGGCCAAATGCGGAATAGCAAAAAATGAAAATGACTATTATTTTAATTGTGATGAGAAAAGAAAATCTTCATGTGGCTTAAAAATTGTCGAAATATTTCTTATGTATTTTTTAATATTAATTGGCTTACCAGTTCACATACTAAGCATTTATGCTCTGGTAAAAGCTAATTTAAAAGAAAACATATATCAATATTTAAAAATTCAAACTATTTTTGAAACAATTTCTACATTAACATTAGTTTTAAATGTGAGCACCAGTTTTTCCTATGACTTGATGACATATTACGAAGACATATCATGTGAAGTTGACTATAGATCAAAGAACAAATTTTTCTTTCTTATCAAATATGAATTAATAAATACAATAAGCTTCATGTCAATAACATGCGCTATCTTAGCAAATTTTTTTCTTTGCTTGGAAAGATACATTTTTGTAACAAGGAAAAATAAATTTAAATTTATTTCAAAGACTTATACTCTAATGTTACCATGCATAGTATTACTAAGTATTTTGTTAAATCTTCATCAAATTGATTTTATCGGACCAAACAAAACCCAATCCAGTTGGTTTTACAGTTTAAAAATAAAACTCAACATAGCACAAAATCTATTCTATTTATTCATTTGTTTGATTATATTATCAATCAATATTAAACTTATTACTTTTGTCTACAAACAAAGTTTAAAAAAGAAAAAATTAATTCAAATTAATTTGAAAAAAAAAAATCTAGGAAGTTTTTAAGCAAGAGTGTTTTTATAATAATTTTGAATAGTCTTTTATTGATTCTAACTCGGGTGCCAAGCTTTTTGCTTAGTTATACTGAGCTTACCAAATTTAAATTGCAAGATGGTGTTATAATAACTTTGCTTGGTGCTAAAGGAATTGGTGATCAATTCTGGTTTTTTCTAATTCTAATCAATTTTACTTTTATTGTTCAATTTTTTATTAATTATTTTTTTGACAAAAATTTCAAAATTATTATCAATATTTATGTTTTTAGAAAAAAAATAACCAAAATTGAATGTGGGTGAATTGTAGTTTATGAACAAAATTTTTTAATTGTTTTAATTTTTTAATGAAATTATTTGTTTTCATTTTTAAGAATATTTTCTAGCTATCTAAAATAATTAATCACGAGAGACATATTTTAGCTATTTATGAAAAATTAGCCTTAGTCAAATTTAGTACAATAGAACAAAGCAAAATTTAAAAATTTTGAATTTTTTTTTTTTAAGATCAAAAGTCAGTTCTGTAAATGCAACATGTTGCAACATTCACAATTGTGTAACAACCCCTATGCCAACTTTCTCACTTTTATTTTTAATTTATGTTCTATTCTTGTTATTAATAAAAATTTTATAAAGAAAATCGTCTTTTCAACTTTATTAGAAAAATTTAAAAATCTGCGAAAAATTTTTTTTTTCAAAAAAATATCGAGAGTATCATTTTTTATTAAAATTTCACATAGCCTTGAAAAGGCAAAATGCTTTCAAAATTAATCAAGAAAATTTTTGAGCTGCAAACAACATTAATAAAAAATAAGAGAAAGTTATCACCAGAAAGAACTCTGCTTCTTAGATCTTTATCTCCTTTTTTTTTTAAAAATTACTTTTTCTCTATCTTTTGGTTTAATTAACCTTTATTAAATAACTAATAAATAATTTATGATGATAAATACTTTATTATATAATTAACAAATACTCACTCAATTAATGGACAAATTTTTATAACTTAACTATTTTACAATATTTTTTTTTCTATCTGATCATCACTATCAAATATGAATATTATATAAATAAGAGAAAAGTTTTGCGCAGATGAAATTAATAAATATGTTATTTTGATATTTAACAATTTTAATTTCAGTTTTTCAATTTAAAAATAGTTCAGAAATTGGTCTGGTACTTTAACTACAGCTAGATAATTGATCTTTTAACTACTGCAGGCTCATTCTCTTAAATATTATTAGAATAAAAGGATGTAATAGAGGTTAATGATGATTTTTACAGTATTCTTTTAAATAGTCTATTAAATTATTATTGTAATACTTGTATTAAGTGATACGTAGGGTGTATTACAAATATACACTTTATGTTTTATTTAAGGAAAATTATAAGACTTAAAATTAGATTTATATTGTTTTTTTTTTAAATTATTAATTTATTTAACTCTACTTCGTTTTGGGAATTAGTCTTAATCGAATTGAATTTAGAAGAGTTCTGAAATAAAGGGAATTTGTCTCAAATAATCCCAATTAAGATGAAATAGAATTAAACACATTTAAAGAATTAATATCATCAGTTAAGAATCTCATTAAAATACTAAATATTAGATAAATAATACAAATAAAAGATAGTTCCAAAGACCAAGCCGCTAGGGTTTGAATAAGTCACAAGAAAAAGTCTAAATTTTGCAGCTACTATCAATAATAAAAATAAAAAAGAAAAAATCAAGGCTGCAGTGCACTAATCAAGAACCATGCTTTAAAAAAATACTAAGATAATATGTTTATAGGTTTGCTTCTTGCTTGTTCTCTAATTACTGAGTATGTTTTAAGTTGCCCCCAATCACTTTGCTCATGATTCTCTTTATTCATTTCAATCACGACTACTTTCCAAATAGGGGTCAATTTTAAGTCGAATAGTAATAATTTTGTACATTGTTATCATACCATTTTAGTTTTCTGTTTGAATTAGGTTCAAAAAACTGATCCTGAGAAATGTTATTGGGAATTTCTTCGATTAAGGACATTTTTTCAAATTTGAAAATGGATTTAAGGGATAAGGGTACATTGATATTTAAATGGTGAAGAGTTAATTTGAAAAAGAAGCAAGAAAGATAAAAAGCGGAATTTTTCATCGAGCATTATCAGATTAATTGATATTTAATTTTCGTTTTTTTTGTTGTATAAAAGTTTCATTTCAATCAATTATATGTATCGGTAACTCTCTATTTCAACAAAGCTAATTTTAATTTTAAATTTCCTTTATTTTAAACTATTTTATTTTAATTACACTA
>PJRA01000244.1:39889-51222 GCA_016987375.1 Brachionus koreanus
TTTCTTTTAGGGTTTCGATTTTATTCCCATAAATTCTTAAATTAAAAACAGACTTTTCTTTGTTGTTTTTAGTAAAAATCATAGAGCAAGACTTTTCAACCGAAATCTTCATTTTCCACTTGAAAAGCCACTGTTTTTATTCATTTTTTTTTCTTTTTTAATCTGAAGGAGCTAAAAGCTCGGTATAGTAATACAAATAGTTAATAATTATGTAATAATTAATTAGAAAATTGATAAATTAATTACAACAAAAAAAAAATGCTATGAATTTTATTTTAGAGCTTTATTTAGTTAAAAAATATGTATCTAAATAGTTTTTTATTTTACCGAAATTTCGGCCTTAAGCGTCATCGTCTGAACATTTGTCTTTTTTTAATATTTGTTTTTATCACATTAGCGACAATTAAACACTACACATTCTCCAGACCCTATTATGAACTCAATTATCCAAACTATACATTCATAGTGGATGGTGACAGACCAACTTTGAACATATGCAATCCATTTAACTATAACTACACGCAGTTCAAAGTTATGATTGATGGTGAGCACTATCCGCAAATGGTTCCACTTTTTCTCAATCAAAGCATTAATTTTACTTGTTTGAACTCGAATCCTAAACGAAAAACAATCTTGTTGTGGAACAAATTTCTAGGTTTGCCCATTGTTGCGCTCAGTGAACATCAATTAAAAAATTTGCTGCTCAAATCGAACTGTCCGGTTAACAACTGCGATTTGACCATGGACAGAAATAGACTTAACTCAAGCGACATGATTTTGTTTCATATGAGAAGCCGAATTGATAAATTTCCCAAATTTAGATTCTCGAGTCAAAAATGGGTCTATGTTGTCTACGAATCACAACAACACTGTCCAATGTGTACTAAATTTGACAATTTATTTAATTTATCTTCAACATTTAGCTCCAAATCGGACATAACAAGCATTTATTATTCCAATTTTCGGCTTAAATGGACAAACTCAAATCCCAATTACAATCAATCAGACTTTTTGCTAAGCTCAAAGTCCGGCTTTGCTGTTATTCTTATCAGTGATTGTAGTGAAGATTTGAACAGACTTAAAATAGTGAGAATTCTACGTAAATATATACCAGTTGATATTTACGGCAAATGCTCCGATCAAGGTCTCCAATGTCCAAAAATGCTAGATTGTAGAGAATATTTAGCTAAAAAATATAAATTTTTTTTAAGCTTCGAAAATTCTTTTTGTAAAGAGTATGTGACTGAGAAATTTTTTAACACACTAAACTATGGTATTATACCGGTGGTACTAGGCGCAGGAGAATACGAAAAATTCGTGCCTAGATCAGCTTTCATTAATCTAATGCATTATTCAAGTCTAAATGAATTAGCCAAGTATCTGAAGTATTTAAGCCATAATGAGACCGCTTACATGGAGTATTTTAAATGGAAAAAGTTTACCACACAAGTCATTGGGATGAATGACACGTCTTTTAAAGACTATTGTGAAATGTGTATTAGTCTTCAAATGGAAGAATTTACTGGTATACAACACAAAGTGTTTAGCAATCATTCAAGGATGTTTAAAATGAGCGGCAATTGCCAACGGATCAAAATCCAAAGTGTTTTTGAAACCATTTATTTGAAATTGGATGATAATGATGTAAAAATGAAATACTATGAGAGTAAGTGATGAAATATTTCAATCAACCAGATTAAAACGAGAAATATGTGCCTGAAATTTAGATTTTTTTTTTAATAAAAATTTATTTTTATTACTTATTAGCTTTTAATTATGAATTTATATATTTTTAAATTGAAGTTGAATTTGACTATCAATTCAAATACATTTAATTTGAAAGAATTTTTTTTTTAATTTTTATTTTAAAAAATAATGAAAAATGATGATATTTTGAGTTTGAAACTCGAAAATAAACTTCTTCAACATTCGAATTTCTAATTCACAAGACTTAAATTCAACAAAAAAAAACTGAGTTGACATGTCAAATTAGTAAATTTCAAAAAATTTATGATTAGAAAAATGATCAAAAAATTTTACTCGGTTTAAAAATCTTAAAATTAAAAAAAAAAATAAAAAGTTCAGCATGTGAGCATTTTGTGATCAATTAAAAATAAATAAATTTTGATTAAAAAATATTAAGTTTATTTCTAATTTAATTTAAAGCAAAAAAAAATTTTTTTCAAATTTTTAAAATTTGATATGTACCAGAATTTAAATTAACTTTTTTTATAAAATAATTGCCCAGCTTCATCATTGGATTTTCAACTAGATAATAAAAAAGAAAACCACACAATTGAGCCAAAGCCAAAACAACAACAACTGCGTCTATTTCTCGATTGAATTTATGATATTCAAGAATGAGAATGCACATTGGATGCCACAGATAGATACCAAATGAATATTTGCCAAGGCTCTTTAAGAAAAAGTTATCGCTTAGTAAACGTGTAAAGTCATTAGGGGCCCCGATTAGCATTAAAAACATTAAACAAGAAAATTTAATGCCTGGATGTAATGAATCTTGATAGATATTTATTTTTGGATTGTAGACTGGAGAGTATTGTGTAATGCCATAAAATGCCATCGAGTAAGAGCAAAAGGCGATGAAAACTCTTGAAATTTTTTTTTTCATCAAACATTTCCATTCACTTTGCCATTTTTCATATTTATAATAGAAAAAAGCAGTCAATGATCCCGAATAAAATATGGGAAATCTCACATACAATTTGTTCGAGGTAGCAAGATTTGCATCAGATGCTGAATAATACAAATGGCTTTGATAAAGCCAATAGACTAGACCAATTGAAGAGAGTAAAATTAGCATGCAGTATTTTTTAGACAATCTAAAACCAACGCACAAAACTGGTATGACAAAATAATATTTTATTTCAATTGGTATTGTCCACAAGTGATTTTCCAAAGTAGGTTGAAGCAGTGCAAAGTTCAGCCATGTGGTGTATTCTTTATAGTTTCCCTTGACATATTTTGGACCCAGTTTTAAACAAGTGACAAAGATTATGTACGGCACATATACTCTGAAAAATCTGCGTATAGAATATTTTAAAATAGTTTCTATAATTTGAATCCATGATGCGCATTTTTCTATTTCTTTTGTCAATTTGTAGGTTAGTAGAAATGAGCTGAGAACAAAATAGCCAAAGACCCCAATAAAAAAGCCGGCCATGACAAAAATTTTCAAATCTCCTTTTTCACCATGAAATGGCACAATGTGATGAATGGTTACTGTAAGCGCACAAAATCCCCTATATCCATCTAAATAGTCGAATCTTGTTTTTGACATTGATTCTTAATCTTAAAAATGCACTTTTCTTTCTAATTTCTAATTAATAATTTTTTCACATAAAACAAATGATAATAAAATTTTTGAATTTTTTCTTGTTCTTCTTTTTATTGACTTAAAATGAAATTAATTGCTCAAAAAGTTTTTCAATAATATATTAGTCATTTAACAAATGCTAATTAATACAAATGATAAACGAAAAAAAAATCTATAAAATTAATTCATTTTAGCAATAAAAATAAAATTTTAAATTAATCAGTAATTTAAAAAAAAAAAAGGTTAATTAATATTCAAAAATGAAAGGAATTATTTTGGTTCACTTTGTTTTTGTTTTTTACAGACACTTCTTTTCGAATAAAATATAATAAAAAATATTATCTAGATTTTTAGAAAAGAATAAAAAATGAAAAGCTCAAAATTACTCTTATTTCTCTCAATTATTTTATTTATCTTTGTATTCTATATGAGTCAAAACAAATACCCAAATCTTAAGAATTATTGTGATATAAGTTATGCATCGGAGTTTTTTCAAACTAGACTAAAAAGCCAAAATAGAATAAACTCTGATTTATTGTTAAATCAGATTAGAGCAAGAGATTTTATGTTTTACAATTGTCAAAATGTAAAAAGAATAGGAGGATTTCAAAAGTATGTAGATAATGCACCGGATAAGTTGTGGCGTATTGATGGCGCTTGGTACATTTGTCTTGACAATAGAGCAATGCCTCAAAAGTCGAATTGCAGTGTTCTGTCACTTGGAATCAACCATGACTACACTTTTGACAAAGAAATGCGCTATTCATTTGAATGCAATGTGTTTTCATTTGATCCAATTATTGAGGCTGAAAAATTTAAGAAAATTAGAGAAAGTAGTCCGAGTCTGAAGAATTCACCAATTCTAAATGTGGATGATAAATGGAAATTTTATAGAGTTGGAATAGTTGGCAAAGCCAAAGCGATAAAAAGCTTGTCTAATTTGAAAATAAACGATTTAATCAATTTAGAAAATATACTAGATTTGACTGGTTTGAAAGACAAAGTGATAGATGTGTTCAAAATGGATGTAGAAGGACCCGAAAAAGGTGTTTTCAATAATTTAGACATGAATTATGCGTGCAAATATATCAAAAATTTAGTTTTTGAAACCCATAAAAACTCTGAATTTGCCGATTTAGTCAAATTGGAAAAATGCTTTCGTCTATTTTGGAGAAACACTCGCTTTTTTGATGGAGACTCAACTGGCCACACTGGTCATATTACAGAATTTCAAAATCCAAATGGTTGGAAATTAGATGTTAAAAATTTTGGAAATGAAATAAATTTGGCCAAATTTATGTTTACCACAGGAGAACTTTATTTTGTTAATATTAATTTTATTTAATAAAAAATTTGATTTTTATCTAATTTTTTTTGTCTTAATTTAATCAAAAGTAAAATTTTATTTTTCAAGAATCAGAAATTAAATTAATAGAGTAATAATATTCGAAGGATTTTTAATTTTTTTGAAACTTTTTTCAAAATTTCTCTGCATTCATTTTTAAATTAAAAACTTTTAAAAATTTCAAGATTTAAGAGCTTTCTGGTCATTCATTAATTTTAATTTGGACAAATTTGACTGTAGATGTAGAATTTCTGAAAAACAACTGATGTTTGACTTGTTAAATTTTGAAGAGTAACATTGATAGCTTGTGAAAAACATCTGCATTTTGTGGAAAATTGGCTACAGTTGCTTCTGATACTTCTGTTGAAATACAAGAACTTGATGGTCCCACTATACTTGTAGAAAATGACAAAATTTTAGAAGATACATTGATCTTGTTGGCCTTGTCTGAATCACACGCAAACAAAAATTGATTTTCCACATAAAAACCATCAATATCGTCATTAAGGTTAAACCCACATTTCACCAATTTTTTTGAGTAACATTATTATCCAAATAGTTTGACATGTCTTTAAAATAGAGTACTCTATTTTAGTGACATTGATGTTATTCAAAATTGAACACTTATTTAAAGAAAAATAAAAAAATAATTTTTAATGAAATGTAATTAAAAGCGAAATTATAAAAAAAAATAAATTACTGACTTGTCATTATTTATTGTTATCAATGATCTTAATAATATTAGAACTATGTAAATATCGAATTGTCTAGCTCAAATATTTGAAAAATTAATATTGATGAACTCTCCTGAACTTCATGATGTTAATAACAACCAATTTCGTTTTAAATGAAAAACTTGATGTAATCATGCTATTTTTGTTGTTAGAGAAACAATACTCAATTATCTCAATAAGGGTTCTGCTTGTAGAATAGCCTCGTTAGATGCTGAAAAAGCATTTGACAAGGTTTGGAGAAATGGTCTATTTTTCAAGCTTCTATATAAATTACACATATCAATACTGGATTTTATTAAAAAAATATTATGACTCTTCTAAAGCGGTCATCACATTACCTTACATCACTATATAGAAACAAGGTGGTGTGTTATCACCTTTTCTCTTCAATATATTTGTAGATGACCTTATTAATGAATGTTTACTAAAAGAACTTGGGGCTGTTTATAAAAATCTTAATGTTTCAATTATTGTCTATGCGGATGACATCATTCTGATTAGCTCAGTTGACATCATCTTCAATCACTTCTAAATATTTGTAATGATTTTGGAAATAAATGGAGAAATTCCAAAAAAACTCGTATAGTTAACTTTGGCAAAGTTTTATTTAAAACTATCTTTAACCTAAATGGTATTGCCCTCACTGAGCCATGTCAAATTGAATACCTAGGTTTTATCACAAGTCCAAATCTTGATTTCAATATTCAAATAATAGATATAATTTCAAAAAAGTTCAAAGCAGTTTCTTTGGAATTTCATTTCTTCTCCCAAAAAATAATCCCAACGCTTCACCAAACTCTGATTCATTTATATATAAAACATATTGTTTATCTAAATTTACATACGGTCTCTTAACCCTTTATGGTAATACAAAATTAGATCCTTACTGTCGTATGTCTTGAGTCCTAAAAATGCTCAAAATTTTTAATTAATTTTGACCATCTCTATCTATTCTCAAAACTTTGCATCATCTATTTATTAGAGAATAAAAAAATAAGTCAAAATTTTATATTGATTACTAAAAAAAATTTCATGTTCTTTGATTAATTAAATATTCTTCTTTTAATTTGATAATTTCTTCATAAGCTTCTTCTTTTTTCAAGTGTTTGGGACTTGTTTTGTGAATGTCGAGCATAGCCTGATTGTTTAATTCACAGCAGCAAATTTCGCACCAAATCATTTCTGGTTTGTGCAATTTTTCTTTGCTTTTCATTATTCGATTGTAGTGTTGAACACCTGTGAAGTGTATTTCAGCATTTTTGTTATTCGGAAACTTGGTCAAACACAATTCACTATAAATGAGAAAAAAAAAAATTCTTAAAATAATTTGCAAAATGTTGTCTCAAAACTCACCAAAATGGTGGGTAATTTTTTTGCTCAGTCTCGACTGCAGAAGCCATGCCTTAGACACAATTTTTTATGTTAAATAAAAAACTAAATTAATTAATTATAGAAAAAAGATTTCTAACATCTTTTTGCAATAAAACATTAAAAAAAAAATTAAAAAATTTTAATTTTAGATTTTTTTATTCAAAAATATCAATAAAAAGCTAGATGAGAAAACAAAAAAATTAAAATAAAATTTACACAAAACAAAAAAAATTTGATTTTTCAAGATCCAATTTTTTAAAAATTAACTTAGAAAACAATTTTAACAAAATGATAAATAAAATTTTTAGTTGATGTTGTTGTTGTTGTTGATTTTTTTCAATTTCTTTCTTAAAGATTAATTTTATTTTATTTTAATTTTTCTGAAAGTTAATGCTAATATTTAGAAAATTTAAAAATTGACATCAAAAAAGAAAAAAAAAAAAAAAACAAGAGCTTAAAGGAATGAGAGGAATGTGAGCGAGCCGGATTAAATATTAGCGAAAGTACTTGGCCACTGACACAAGGACCAGTTTTTCGACAAAAAATTCACTATCCAAAACAGCAACATGGGCCGCCCGTCCTATCAAATTACTAGTTCCATTGGGTAAGCTGTAAAAGGCACTGTATCGTCTAAAATTAATGGCCGGATTGTCTCTTATCGGCCTGAGAATATTGGTAACCATTTCGCGATAAATGTTTCCATAAAGTGAGTCTTTAAAGGCCGGCTTGCACATGTCGATTCGTGCCGAATGAAAGGGCACGTATCGGTCCTGTGGCGAGGCGACCAACAGCACATTTTTAAAATACTCAAAAGTTTTCTTTCTACTCAGCTTGTACAAAAAAGTTTTGTACAAGTCTGTGTTGTCTTTCAAGCTCAATTGCAACAAACTTCCTGATTTTTTCCATTTTTGCATTATCCACAAGCCCATGTTGATGAGACCGCTCGAATTGTACAATGTTCCCAAATGTGGTCCAGACAAGCTCAAATAAGTGTACAGCTTGTTTACATAGGGCTTGAATTTTTCATGGCAAACAGTCGATCTGATTATGAGATTTCCGAGCGAATGACCGATAAAACTAATGCGATGCGGCTCAATGCCGTAATTGTCCAAGTGACATTCGATTTCTTTGATCAATTGTTCGGTCATTACTTCAATGTCGTCAAAAGTGCTCTCTTGATTTTGTTCGGACATCAAAAAGTCGATTTTGGCGCCGGGCAAAGCCAATTCGAGGTATGTGCGCACCAGTCTCAAGTCGCCACTATTGCCGTCCAGTCCGTGCACACAAATGACCAAGTGAACTTTTTCGTCTTGATCGTCGTACTCGTCGTTCTCCTCTTCATTGCTCTCCATGCTCTCCTCTTTTCTAAGCATTTTGTTCAACAACTTTGATTTAGATGTCAAAGTGGACATGAACGACGAACGACGTGCTGTTGCTGCTGCTGTTCGTGTTAAATTGTTGCTTAGAGCATCACGCGTGAATAAACTGGGCGTTAATTCGCAATAGAAGTATGGTGCTGTGCAAAAATAGGACGAAAACTCCGAGTAAATATTCGAGAGTGGATATTTTTTGCTAAGAATTTTTTTAAAATCTTCTCTATAGTGAACAAATTTGATTAGACTCTCACACATGTAATTTGATAGCGAGTTTTTTTCCAATTCTTTTTGTTTTAGTGACAATTGACGATTGAGCTTTTTGTATCGAACTGGCGGCACTGGCGACTCTGAACACTCGTCCAGCGACTTTTTGTTCACCATGAGTCGAACGGGGTCCGAGTTGTTCGACTGAATGGAGTTTTTGCGCGACAATTTGTTCTGTTCGTCCAGACTAAACGAATGATTTAGTATGGACTTTCTAGCATGGTGTTTGGGTCTTTCCAGAGTGGATATTTTGCCCCGAAACGACTCGTACAATGCTTTGCTCTTGTAGCTTCCATCACTAGGTCCATTGTTGATCGTTTGCGGTGTCGATTTGTCTGTTGATGTAAACGAGTCCTCCATTTCACTGGCCAGAGACAAGTCAATCGAATTCAAAGCCAGAGTAATGTCGTGTTTGTCCGCTGAGCCGAATAGGAGATCGGACGCCGATGCTATGTTGGCACAAGCCGAATGTGTGTCGACGTTTCCATTGTCTTGTACAAGTGAGCAAACAGTCGATAGAGAAGATATTGGCGAATTTGATGATTGCTGTTCTTGTTTGTTCTCAAGTTCGGCTTTTATTTTGGACAATTTTTCCTGATGATTTGACTGAGGAGCCAAGTCCGGCTCCGAGTTCGACACCGAGTCCGAATATTCGCTTTTTTTGCGGTACGAGACCAATTGAATGCACTTGTTCGAGTCGTATGCGTCGACACTGTCGCCTTTGTTGAACACTTTTTTCCTAAGCTTTTTATGCAATTTCGAATCGGCCGGATTCGAGTTCGACGAAGAAAATTCGTTCGATGATTGAGACGTTTTGCGCTGATATTGCCGACGATTTCTCAGATTCGAGTCGGATCTGAACGACGCCAACGACATCTTGCACGATTCGCTGTACTCCGAATCGTTTACGTATATTTCCTCGAATATTACGGGCAGTTGATCGGCCAGTCCGTCCAAATCGTCACATGACACAATCAAATCTGGCAGTTGCTGATAATAGGCCGATTGTCGGATTGTTTCGTTCACTTGGCTAAACAAATCGGTTACTTGAGCGTATTCGTGCAGATAATCTGTCAATAGCTTTTTTGGCATGTCTTTGCATATAAAAGTTTCGCTGAAACGTTTCAGCTTTTAACAAGAAAACAATTAAAACTAAATAATTTTTGAATAAAAATTTTTTTTTTTCAGAATTTTTTTTTTTGGTTGGCTTGTGATATATTGTGTAGTGTTGGAATAGGCACAAGCGAACAGCTAACCGTCTACCCTTTTGGCGATCAACTATTCTGAGTTCAATTTTTTTAAAAAGTTTCATCATTTTATAATTTATTAATAGCTATCAGAATGAAATTTTTTTTTAATTATTTATATTAACTAATAATCTTAAATTTAAATAAAATTTTAAGACAAATTTTTGTTTATTCTCAGATTTGTGAATTTTATTAAAAATATTTAATCTATGTGTTATACAACTAAATTAAATAATTTGGATTTCAAAATTTACTTTAATTTTCAAAATTGTCATTTAAAATAAAGACAAAAAAATTTGATCATTAAATTTATTCTTAATTCAGAACTTTATTTTTTTTTTAATAAACAAGTCACTTTGGTTTAGTTTTTGTAACATAAAAATCTTTTAAAAAAAAGGGATTTCCTTATTTGTTTTAATAAAATCTTTCGATTTTGTTTGAAAAAATTCTAAAATAAGCACATTTGAGATAAGAAACTGATAAACAAATTTTAGAAAATCTTTTTTTTCTAAAATATGATTGAAATATTGAACTCTTGATCGCTCATATTGAGCTGATCGCATTATTTGGCGAGCAGAATAGTTGATCACCAAAATGATCGGCCACTTGATACCAAAAACCGTTCGCAAAATGTACCGTTTAGGTCTGCTCGCGTCCAACACTAATATTGTGTGATATATTTGATGATAATTTATTTTTTAAATGGAAAAGTAAAATCAAATTAGAATGAATCAATTTTTTTTTCGGCTTTTAGATTTTTAAGTGCTTGAATGAATGTGTTTTAACAAAAATAAAATTAGTTTAAATATCATGTATCTATGCTGTAAAAGTAATCTTGTAAATTAGTTGATCGGGTTTTATAAAATTAAAATTAAAATCGAACAAAAATTCTTCCTTTTTTATGAAAAAAAAACAAACGGAATGTTAAATCATGGAAAATTGAAAATTTTTTGAGTTTTTGTTGATGTTAAATATATGGAAAAATGAATTTTTATTTATCAATTTTCAAGTGTTGATTGCTTTCAAAAAGAGACTAGTTCAAAAAAAGAAAAAAAGATTGGATAGAAATTAATAGAAATTAAAAAAAGAAGGAAAAGTCAACAATGACAGGACTATGCTAGTTTTCGTGCTTTGTCAATTTATCAGAGGTGTTTAAAAGTCACAAGTTTTAAATAAAGTCAAAACTTTGATTTGTTGCAAAAAATTTTTGATTTCTTTAAAATATGCAAAATGCAAATAAAAATGTTTTTACCATTGTAAAATTCTATAAAACTAATAATAAAATTTATATATGTTTTATTTTTCCTTTTTATTATTAAAGATTACTAATTAAATTTTTTTTTTATTAAAAACGATATAATTAAATAAAAAGTGATTAGTAAAAAAATATTAAAAGAAATTTTTTTTCTCCTTTTATCTTAAATTCTAAAAATAAAATCTCTCAAGAAATTCATCTAACCATTATCCATTCCCAATAACCTGTGTTTTAGTGTTCTAAAAATGTATATGTCTTGTGTTTGTTTTGATCAAGTCCTTATCAATCACCTAACACTAGTTGTACTTTAATTGATTATTTTAGAAATTTGGAAACAGCCAAAGCTGCTACAGAAATAGTTAAAAATTAGATTTAATATATTTTAGATATAAGTTTGAGTTTTA
>PJRA01000244.1:57103-89389 GCA_016987375.1 Brachionus koreanus
AAAAATAAATCTATAATAGCTATTGAATTTTAATTTAATTTTAATTTTTTTTTGACAAATTTAATTACGGAAGCTGCATCAAACATAAACCTTAGCTAAGCTGATTAGAATGTTTTTTCCAATCGAATATTTTCTTATAAAAAATTATCTGTGAGATAAGACTAGGTAACTGCTGGCAACCAAATTAATTCTCTCGGTCGGATAATTATTTTGTTTAATTAGTTAAATTTCTAATGGATCATGGGGCTTTTGTTATTTATAATAAATTAAATATTTTTATTTCAAGCATAAGCCTCGTTATTAAATAAATAAAAAAATTTTAAATGTGACTAGCCTTTAATATTTATTGTTAACTTTTGTAGTTAGTAAATAGTTAGTAAATAAACAATAAAATAAAATGCTAAAAGAAACAGTTTTATTTAAAATTCAAATAAATTAAATAAATTTCTATCTAAAATAAGATAGTAATTGTTTGATGAACAAATGTTCTTTAGGCTTGTAAATTTGACTTTTTACTTTGAGACAATTAATGCTGAGAACGAAAAAAACTACTTTAAATTTTGGTCTAGACAAAGCTTTTTAAATTCTTAGATAAAAATTTTAAAAATTTTTAGGTAATTTTATCGTCTAACAATCAAAGATTTTTTTCAATCAGAATTTAGCTGTTTAATATAGAAATGCTTTTGTTTATTAAGATAGAATGTCAAATGAGACCTTAGTTTTCACTGTTATTTCAGGTTTCACAACAAATTACAATAAATTTATCAATTTATTTTTGTTTTCAAAAAAAAAAAATTAATAATATTAAAAAAATGAAATATTAACTACTAAATCCATTTGTTCAATATTGATATAAATCGAATCACAATTTTGGATGATGCATTTAACAGTTAAACTCTTTTCCAATATCTTAAATTATGGAATAAGGTTTGAAGTACGTATATGAATAATGCGCTGTAGTTTTAGAATGTTTTAAAATGCATGAACCAAAACTTTGTTTCAATTTATATTAGTGAAATATTGAGCAAGGGAATATGGTAGCTACTTTTTTTTATAAAAATAAAAATAAGCTTACCTTTCTAGAAAATTACATTTTTAAATTTTCTATTTTAATTTAAATTTCTGAAAGAATAAAAATCAAACTTTGTAATGTTTGTTTAAAGAAAAAAAAATTCAAAAATATTACTTACTTTCAATTAAACAGCTTTAATATTTTTTTCGAAAAATTAGAAATAAGCATTAATTTGCTATTTTAAGGCATATATAATTTACTTAAATTTTATTTTTTTTATTCAATTAGTCTGATATTTCAGCAAAAAATAAATTTATAACATCACATTTTTTTTTCTTAAAATAATAGTAATAGCTCTTATTTGTTCTCAACATTTTAAAATAACAGACATAATTTTTTATTTAAAATTTCCTCTTTTTTTTATAATCTTAATAATTGAAAAAAATTTATGAGCTTTTAATAAGCAAATAGTTTTCAGCATTAAAACAAAGACAAACAGTGACTGTTTTGGCTACATTGTTTTACATTGACTAGTAGTAATAATGACTATACGTTTTGGTTTATCCCATTTCAACTTTTTCAGTTTAATCTTTTCTCTTGGCTTTAGCAGAGTAAATTTTAACTTTCGCGAGAGTCTTTCTAATTTTCTGAAAAATAGCACATAAAATCTAAAAATATGAAAATTTAAAAATGTAAAATTATTTTCAGTTTGCCATTTTTTACCTATTCTTCCAACACCTTCTATGCTTGCTGTGTCTTTATTTGAACAACTTCTTCAAAACGATATTTAATTAAGCAGCTTTATAATTTTTTTTAACATTTCCAAGTCATTTTCATTTTGTTTGAAAAATCACAATGCCCAAATATATAAACAACAAAGAACATTAATTTAAAGCTTAAGAAATGAAAACATTGAGACTAAGTGTCAAATCTTTTTTTTTAAAACTAAACTATTTTTTATAATATTCAAATCAAAATCTTTTATATGACTTTGATAGGTTTAACGTTAAACAAAATAAAGTATTCGGTCAAAACAAACTTCAAATTTTTGTTTGCTTTCTGAGAAGTTGGTCGATAACAGAATTAAACAAAAACGTATGCAAGTAGAAATTGCTGAGAGAATAACAGATTTAAATATTAAAAATGGCATTAATAATCAACCTGTATCTAAAATTGACCGAGATTAAGCAAAAGCAAGCTTAATCAGTAAAAGTTAGACTTGAATCAATGAAAAGACTTGGATTTTCAATGTTCCAAACTACTAGTCTCATCTTATTAAAATTATTGTCTTGTAAATAAATTTAAATTTTCTAAATAAATTTTTCACTAAATATTTATGTTTTATAAAAACAGAATAATTTTTTCGGTATAATAAAAACGGAATGATTTTACTATACATCTAATAAATTTTGAGTATTATTATTTGAATTTGATCATTAACTTCAATTTTCCTCGTTTTAGGAAAAGGTCAAAATTCAGGTCGGGGCCATATCATATTCTTTGTCAACTCCAACAAAGTAATCAATTGATACATAGAAAGCCATAAAAATAAGTTGTTAAGACCAAAAACTGTGTATTCTAGGATTATGTCTTAAAAATTTATGAGCTAATAAAAAATTTAAAAAAAGAGATAAATTAATAATATAATTTATTGAAATAAAAAAAGCTATATTTCATTTTTAATTTTATAGTCCACGGGAGTTAGCTCTTGAACATGATGTCCTTTTGGTATTTGACTGGGATCAACTTCTATCAATTTTTCTTCGATGACTTGGACGTTTGGTATTTTTTTGAATACTGGACGATCATTTTCTACTTTATTTGCCAGACAAACAGTCAAAATTAAAAAAAGCAAGTTTATTTTCATTTTTTAGTTTTAAAATTAATTAAAAGACGATATTTGGCAAATAGGTAGGCTTTTTTAATATCTGGGTATCAAGCTAGTTTTAATTTAATTAAAACATTAAGAAATTTTGTATAGTATTGAACACTTGAATTATTTATTTTATTTGATCTCTTCATGTGATTATAGAATGAAATATATTTAATTTTCTAATTAATCCTTTTAATAGATTGACTGGGTGCTCAAATTTGCAAACTATTTTTTAATTAATATTTTTTTCATTTTATTCTTAAAATTTAGATGAAAGTTCAAATTCTTCTCCTAATACATGTATCGTATTTCATCAAATAAAAAAAAGTTTGGTCATCAAACTGTTTCTTCTATTCAAAGATATCTTCCATTCTAATCTAAAATAATCACCCAAATAAAAATAAATGTTAAACATGGCAAACGACTAGTGAATTTTCCAAGTAAAAAAATTTAAACAAGTCACATTTTTTTGAGCAAAGCAACTTAAATAAAAGAAAATTTTGACTCGAATACAAGCAAATTTCTTCTATTTGATGAAATACGTTAGTTTCTTTAAATTATTTTCAAACTTACAAAATAATTTATAGAAATTTTAAGAAAAAAATTATACAGATATTTTTATTAATTCTCAATTTATAAAAAAACAAAACAAAATCAAACTTGAAAATGATTGATAAATATTGCAAAAAATTGATAATAATAATTCAACTTTTCTTTAGAAATAACAACGTGATAATTTTATTTTTTTGTTTCAAATATTCCAACAACTAAGTCAAGTAGTAAAGCCATTTCAAAATTTTCATTCCACCTTTTGCTCTTTGTTCCTGCAGAAGCAATTTGAGATGCTCTTTACCGTTCAAGTTTCTCAACTAACCGATTTTTTACCTCTTCTTTCAACACCTTGCATACTTGCTGTGTCTTTCATTAAACAATTTACTCTAAACGATATTAAACTAAGCAATCAACTGAAAACAATTTTTTAATTGTTCTTTGGTGATTGAGATCTTGGTGTTTCAATGTAAAATTATAATTGCTAGTAAGCAGACACACATAAAACCAATTAATTGAACTATTTCTAAAAAATTCATGATGTAACTTTTGAAATTCAGAAAAACTTGAATAACTTTCTTACTAAAATAGATAATTAAGTTCTGTAAAATGCTTAATGTTTAAACAAATTTGCTTAATGCAGCAGAATAAGTCTGCAAAAACTGTGCAATTACATTTTTATTTTTACAAAAGAAGTTATATAAACCAGTGTGCTAGTGAAGCAGAAAAAGACAGCTCATAAGGAGACCTACATTTGCTTCAAAAGATCACTAATGCAATATGTGGCACCTTACAGAGAAGAACAACTTTAGTGAAAGACAAAGAAGATCGTGTCTTAACAACTGAAAAAGAGAAAGGACAGAGATGCGTTGAGCACTTTAAAGAGGTTTTAAAAAGACCAGAACCAGCTAGTACTGATGTAGATATTGACACTATAGTGCCAAGCCAAAAATAAATAGAAACTGCTATAAAGGCTGCACGATCTCTTCGGCAGAATATGGTGACAAGAAATTATACCAGAGGACTGGTCAAAAGGCCTAATAGTCAAACTTCCAAAGAAAGGCAACAAAATGATCTGTAATAATTGAAGAGGAATAACACTTCTACCAATAGCAAGAAAGGCGTTCTGCAGCATAAACCTGGAAAGAATTAGAATTTCTTTAGATGTTACACTCAGAGAAGAACAAGCAGGATTTAGACTAGGGAGAGGATGCATAGACCAGATATTTGCACTGAGACACATCATAGAGCAAAGTCTCGAATGGAACCGACCCTTGTATCTTAACTTCATTGACTCCAAAAAGCCTTTGACAGAATACACAGAGAAGCCCTGTGGGCCATACTAAGATCATACGTCTTACCACAGCAAATAATTAGCTTAATAAAACTTTTCCACGAGAAATTCGAGTGTAGTGTGATTCTGGAAAAAGGGCTTCAAAGTGTGTACAGGAGTCAGGCAAGCGTGTGCTCTCTCTCCGACATTTTCCTAATAGTGATTGATTATGTAATGAAGAAAACAACTGTAAATTGCAGGGGTATACAATGGGGTTTAACAACCAAGCTTGAAGACTTAGACTTTGCGGATTAGCTGGTATTAATATCTAGTAAAGAAGAACACCTTCCATATTGGAAGCCTGTGAAGGATTCTGGGGATAGACTGGCTTGAAATACTGTCAAGAACAAAAGATTGCGATGGCTTGGACACATACTTAGAATGAAAGAAAAAAGAATACCAAAAAATGTCCTTCAATGGATGCCACAAGGGTGACGTAAGTTAGGAAGACCAGCAGTAACATGGAGGTCAACAATCATGAAAGTGCTCACCGAAACGGGAATGACATGGATAAGCAAGGGTGACGGCCAAAGATCGGCTTGAATGGAAATCAAAAGTGACCCTACTCCACAAGAGGCGAATCAACAAAAAAAAAGTTATCTATTTTAGTAAGAAAGTTATTCTGTGTTAAGTTTTTCTGAATTGAAAAGATCGAATTGAAACGAACTTCACAACCCCACCTTTGATAGGGCAGTGTGAATTTTGGATCGAAAAAACAAAAACAAAAATTTGAAATTAAAATAACTTTTTTCCTGTAAGTCTAAAACTTGTTCTGCAAATTGTATCAGTTGATACAAAGTTTGCATCACACTAAACCAATGTCTGCAAAAAGTTTGCAATTTAATTCTAATTCTGATTTGGCAATGCATATAGAGTTTTGCATGGCTAAAAAGATTTTGCACATATTAAATTTAGGTGATACAAATGATGTATTAGCTGATACAATTTGCAGAACAGGTTTTAAAACCAAAATAAAAAAGTTATTTCAATTTAAAATTTTTGTTTTTGTTTTTTGTACCAAAATTCACATAGCCCTTTGATTGACTATACACTTACAATTTTTCTCCTAGATTTTATAATAAAGAAAAAAAAAGCTTAAATTTTATTTAAAAAATTTAAATTTTTATTTATTAATTTTTTTTCTAAAATTTTTAGACAAAATATTATCATTAAGATTTGTTTTTTTCTTCTTTGAACCTCTTTTCGTTTCAGCTTTGTCATCAATATAATCAGTGTCATCATTGTCCACATCGAAATCACTCTCCGACTCTAAATTTTCACTATCGTTACTTTTTTTATTTTCCTTTAATTTTTGTTTTTTCAATTTTTTATTGTCGGCAAGGAGGCCTCCATTTTTGTAGTCGACACCTTTGAGCCAAGTTCGTTTAACTGCCACTTTTTTAGTCTTATCGCCGCCGTCGATCTTATGTCTAGCTCTTTCCAAATCCTTTTCCATTTGTTCCATCATTTTCTCGCTTTTCTCCTCATTCAACACTTGTTCTAATTGAACACGCGCCTCGTCTATTTTTTGCCTATAAAACTGTACAACATCATTGGGTATGAGCCTACACTTGACAGGCTCTTTGCTCGACTTGACAATCTCTTTGACCAACCATCGGTCCGACTCGGCCACCAAGCTGATCGACCTGCCCGAATTTTTGGCTCTGGCCGTTCGGCCCACTCTGTGTATGTAGTGTTTGAAAGTCATTGGCATTGAAAAATTAATAACAGTCTTTACATTGGCAATGTCGAGACCTCTCGAGGCCAAATCAGTAGCTACTAGAACATTTATTCTATCTTCTTTGAACTCGTTTAGTTTTTCCAAGCGCTGCGTTTGGCTCAGACTGCCGTGCAACTCTCCTGCCTGTATGTCTAATAAATTAAGCAGTAAACAAATGCGATGACAGTCCGATTTAGTGCGCACAAATACAATGCATTTATCGTTGAATTTTCTTTGAACTAGAGCGGCCAGGATTGTCTCTCTGCTACGCTCAGAACTATCCCTTAGTCTAACAAATTCTTGTTTAAGCAGCGGTGTTACATCAACATTTTGATTTAAGAATATTCTTACTGGTCGTTTGAGCGACAAACTAACCAGCTGTTCGACTGTGTCAGTCATAGTTGCCGAAAATAGCATTGTTTGATGCGTTTTTGAACACAGCCGCATTACTTCTTTTAGTTGTTCTGCAAAGCATTCATCTAGCATTCGATCAGCTTCGTCTAGAATTAAAATTTCCACTGTTTCTAAATTGAAACAAGGCGTGTTGTGTAAATGATCAATTAAACGGCCAGGTGTAGCAATGCATATGTCAGGACCGAGTCTTAAAGAGGCTTCTTGGCTTTTGATGTCAAAACCACCAGCACACAAAACAGTGTTTATATTAGTAAATTGAGTTAGATCACGTGTTACTTTGCATATTTGAGCAGCCAATTCTCTTGTCGGTGTCAAAACCAGAACTCTGGTTACTTGAGGAAACTTTGGCTTGTACAAAAGACGCTCAATTGTGGGCAACATAAAACCAAGGGTTTTGCCGGAGCCGGTCACTGCACAGGCACATATGTCTTTGCCCATGAGAGCGGTCGGAATGGCCGCAGATTGAATTGGCGTTGGCTTGGTCATGCCCATTTGGCCCAGCGCTTTAATCAAAGGTTTGGAAATGTTCATTTCTTCAAATGAGCTCAGATCAGCCTCTAGCTCGTCATTGTTTAATTCTTCGAAAAATTCTGACTTTTGTTTGGCTAGCTTTTTTACCGATTGTGTCTTGACACGCACTGTGTCTTCTTGAGAAACTATTTCTTGTTTATTATCCGAGTCGGACAGCTCCGATTCGTCGTCATCTGAAGTCTTATTCTTCAAGTAGTTTTCACGTCTAAGCCTTTTCTTCTCGGCTAACTGCACTTCTAGTTCGGGCTTGGTCGATTCATCGTTCAAATCGAACGAAAACTCTGGGTTAAAAACATTTTTAGGCATTTCTAATAGACATATGAAAATTAAAATTAACTAAACACATGTGCTCGGATTATTTATTCATATTGAAATAAAAGAAAAAAATTCAAATTATTTAAATTTATTTAAATAAAAAATTAACTTCACATTTGCAAAGTTATTTTTTAATTAATTTTTTTTATTTTATTTTTAATTATTAGGTAAAATTTTGTAAACTTGAACCAAATTTAGCCTTATAAGGCTAGATATTAATTTTTTTTCCAAAATATTAGCAAAAAAATTAGTACATTCAATTATACCAAACCCAATTTTATGAAAAAAATTAAAAATGTTTCAGTTCTTAACTCGTTGTTCCCCTTTAGTTCAATGAACAAAAATAAAAAATATTTTGGATTTTTTTTCAATATTTAGTTTTTTGAATATTTAGTTTTTTAAAAAAGTTAAAGTTTATTTAATTAATTTTTTATATGTAATTTTTATCAATAATTTTTTTTAAATTTTAATATTAATATGATTTGTATAATTTCCATTCAAAGATTTTTAGTTTCATATGATTTTTTTTTAAAATTTTTTAAATATGTTTACGTTTAAATATTTATTTTTAAAGAGAAGAGTAACTTTAGACCGATTTTGTTGAGTGTTGAAGCTTTTAAATTTTCTAAAATCAGTTATTTTGAAATAAAGACAAAATTTAAGACAAATTTTATAACAAGCCAATACCTAAAATGAACATTTTTCTAAATCAAAAATCGAGAAGTTTGCAAAAAACTATTAAAAAAATTAAAAAAAAAACTCCTGCATCAGAAAAGTTAAGCAATCCTTGACCACATAATCCCAAGCAGGACAGGAAAATGTTTTGAGAAGTTTCAAGGAACTCTTTTTACAAATGACTCGTCTCACATACAATAACATCAAGAAAAACACGCAAACAATCGCCAATATCAATTATCAGACCAAGCCCAAAAGGATTTCAACAGATCAATATGAATGACGAACAAAAAAGTAAATTTGTTCCGAAAGATTTCAATTTAATAGATATGATAAGCAACAAAAAAAATAAATTTTTCCTTCCTTCTAGTGAAGAAAATAAAAGTATATTATTATTATTATTTTTTCACACTTCTAAATCGAACTATTTAACAGTTGATTAAATTACTGAAATAAACGATATTATTTTTTTGTGAATTGGCTAAAATCATTTGAAAATAGTTATAATATTGAGAGAAACAGTATTGTGTGGTCAGCGTTGTATTATTAAGATAAAACTAAAATTTTGTCTTATAATTTGAAGATAATTGTTTCTCTAATCTTAATATAAAGACAAATGATAATCTGTATAGCTTAACAGAGATTTTTGAGTTTTCCACAAGATAAAGCTTTAATAAAGAAAAAAATTTCTTTAATTTTATCGAATAATTTAATCTTATTAATTTTGACATTTAATTTTTAAATCAAAATTTCAAGTTAAATAAAAATGTAATTAATACTGACTTTTTTTTGAAAAAAAAATTAAAGTCAAATCTTTTGACTTGTCTCTGACTTGACTTTCAAAAGACTTATTTTTTGACTTTTGCACAAGTCTGATTAAGACTATTGTAAAGAAAGTAAAAATTTTTGGTTATGGAACATCAACTTATTTATTTTTTTTTTGTTTCAATTGTTCTTTAGTTTTCTATTAAAATTGGTGTTTTCCACTAGCCCTGTTATTAGGCGAGTTCACAGAGCTCTTCGGAAAAGGCTTTTCTTGACTTTCATGTATTTTTTTTTCTATTTTGAGTCTAGATGTCCTTGTCTCTTTGATTGTTTGTTGTGTTCTGGACCGTTTTTGTTATTGACCCATTTCCCAAACTAGCTTCCCAATCGGTTTCTTCTTTTTTCCATCTCGCTCTCGCTCTCGCTTCATTTTGATCGTCGATGTGATATTAAGGGCCATCTTTTAGCGGCTTTCGCTTGTTCTCCCTCTAATATTTTGAGAGGTAAGTCTATTATTTGACTTTCATTCTGTTTGTAGGTTGGATCCAGATTGACAATAATTTTGATAATGTCCCTTCCCATTTAATATGTGATAATTTCTTTTTAATCGAACTTTTTTCAATACCAAAGATTAAACACTTTTTTGAATGGCTTAATCACTCAACGACTAAATACGGGCCCTTTTAATTTGAGATAAATGTTTACACTGCTTTATACTTTATTTGTTCCATTTTGAACAATTAACATTTTGATACAATTTTTGAACTTGACAGCCATCACTTGTCCGACGTGTATCACTTTTTTTCTGGCATTCTCTATTTTTGTCTTACTATATAAAACATTTTATTGAGTTTCTTTTAATGTAGTGGTCATTTGCGTCCGTGTCAGACTTAACGCTGAGTATAGGTGCTTGATTTATTAAATCCATTCGATGTTTAGGGCCTTCTTCCAAACATTAATTCAAATGGTGTGTTCTTGGTGGTGGAGTAGGCCACTGTATTGTAAAGAAAACTAAACATGGGTCAGAGCTCATCCCAGTTATTATGGCTTTCGCTAATGAAGCACTTAAATATTAGCTTCAATCTTCTTTTGAATCTTTCTGCGACTCCGTCGTACTCAGGGTGAAATGGACTTGTTTTGAGACGTCAAATATCAAGCAACTCTCAAAGTTTTGATCAAAGTTTACATCTTCTCATATGTGTTTTGATTCTTAAATGCTGCACTTTGGGCATTTTGTTTTTATTTTCGCTACTTTTATTACTATATGAAATTTTCCTAGTTTAGTTGTTCTAGTTAATCAAAAACATCTCTTTGAGCTCATATAACGGGTGAGGCATAAGTAAATGGACAAAATTTAAAAATGATATTAAGTTATGTTTTTTTTTAAAAGGTAAAGAATTTTTATTTTAATAAAATTACGATTTTGAAATAAAGAAAAAACTCCAACGTTGCCGATTTTTCTGAGCTTTGCTTTGACACTCGCCATTAGCGATTTCACATAATTTAAGTCGAATTCCTTCAAATTCAACTCAATTAATTCAGCAGCTGTCCAGGTGCTTGGACGACCCGTTCTCTTATTGTCTTTTGTCGGCCCTCCATTTTGAATACGGTTGATTGTTTTATATATGGTACTTCGAGCAATTCCTTGCTTTGTAAAGTGCACGACAAGTTCAAATTTTTTCATTTGTGAAATCATATTTTTGACTGCTTTTCGAAAATTCTCTCGTTCAGTCACAGAAAGTGATATTTAAAAAAAATTTTTCCAATATTATAGCTAATGGTTAGTAGTTTAATTATATATATATATTAGATCATCTGATCATTTTCCTAATCGGGAAAGTAAGCTTTACTTTTGTCTATTTACTTATGCCTCACCCGTTAGATTCTTTTACTATGCTGTCTGTGAAGATGTTTTTTCTCGATTTTTTTTTATTTTCAACAGGAGCTAAGAATTCAAGTTATCAAATTACAATAACATCAATAATGACATTTTTAAAAAATTAAAAATTTGATATTAATTTATCAATGTTATTTTTTTTAAAATAAAAATTAATTGTTGAATTATTTAAAAATCTAAATTTTAAATATTTTTAAATTTTTTTTAAATTATTAAAAATTAGTGTTAATTAGTCGACTATAATAAGGGCACTAGCCTATTGATTAAGCTTAAAATTTAAAAAAAAAATCAAGAGGTTTGGTTAAGTCGATCTTTTTTTTAGCAGAATTGATATAAATTAAAACCAAAATATTTCTTTGATATGAGTTGGAAGAAAAGCTTTGGATGAGCGAACTTACTTTTATTAATATATAACTAATAACATTAATAAATTGCATCTTTTAGCTTGAAAAATAATAAATAAAATAACAATAAGAATAATTAAAGAATTTTATGCTATAATTTCTTATTTCAATATTTTAGAAATTATAAACAGGGAATCTATCAAATGATGGAATAATCAAAAATTATGTTCAGATTAAAAAAAATTAACATCAAAATAAAGTTTAATAAAAAAGCATAAAAATAAAAAAAGTAAAGTAAAATGTTTGTTTTTACAGTTAAACTAAAAGAATTATTTAAAATTTTTGTTTCAGACTTTGGTTACAAATACTTAAAATGTCGCTATCAAAATAATTTTTAAAAATTAGAAATTTTCAATTTTAAGGTTTTGTGAATTTTAGTACAAAAGAACAGAATAAAATGTTAAAAATTGTTCGAACTTTTCTTTTAAAAGTCAAAAGCAAGTTCTGTAAACGCAACTAAGTATGTTGCAGTTTGTTACACTTACAGAACTAATTTAAAGCCTTCAGAAAAAAAAGTTTTAAGCTTTTTAAGTATTAGTTTTTGTTCTTTTTTCTTTGTACCAAATATCACAAAACCAATTTTAATCGAACTTGATTTAAATTTTAGTTTTAAAATGATTTTTAAAATTTTTAATTTCGATTATTTTGTTATGAAACAATTTATATAAAAAATTAAAAAAACAACTAATATTAAAAATATGAGTTGTAAAGGTTCAAAATTGAATATAAAATTAACACCATTTTCAGCTTTAGGTACAATACTTTGGATATTTTGAGATAATTCATGTTGTGAACTGTTCAAATCGGTCAAAGTATAAATGATTGTGTTAAATTTTTGACTTAGCTTTGGATTAATTTGTTCTAAATTATTAAACTTTTTTTTTATAAACTGATGTATATCATCTAAATAATGCATTCTATCATTTAGACTTTTTTGTCTCAGCTTGATTAATTTATTTTTACTAATCGAATGATTATTTCTCAATACCACTAATTCTTGTTGTTTGTTTATTAAAGCTGCTCTTTTTTGATTTAAATTGCTTGTGAGCAAACTAATGTCATCAAAAGGAGGCGCATTAACACCTTGTTCGTTCAATTTTTCCAACTCTAGCAAAACTTGATTAAACTCGGCAATTATTTCTGCGTCATTTTTTCTAAAATTTTGCATTTCAACTGCAGATTTCTGAAAAGCTTGTTCAAAATCTTTCACATCAATATTATTGTTACTGAAATGTTCATTTATTTCTCTCATTACCCTATTAATAAAATGCTGATTACAATTTTTACTACATTTTTCAGCTTTATCTAGATTTTCTTGTGTCAGTTTAATTTTATTGTTAGTAAAACTAATTTCATTTGTATATGCATATATATTGTTCAATATAGGAGTAATTGTCTGTTCTTGTTGATTAACAGAATTTTGGTGTTGCTCTTGTAAAGCTGAATAATCTTCATTTAGCCCATTTAAATGGTTTCTCATTACTTTGAAATAAGTTAAAAGATCTCCAATTCTGTGGCGGGTCTTAGTGACTCCGTTTTGATCTTCATCTAGACTTGTCTCAATTTGTTGAATTAAATTATTCATTATCTAAATAAAATTTTTGATAAATTTTTTTTTTCAATTTTTTTTTTAGATGAAAAGCTAAAATTTGTGGCAAACACAAATTAACAAGTATATATTGATTAATTGGATTCTAGACTCTTTCAAAAATTAGATTCCCTTTTATTTTAGCTACTTAATTATTATAAAAAGCATTTTTTAATGCATGATTACTTCTAGCATTAATAATTTTTTTGTTGCAGTTGCTCGGAAATAGAAGAAAAAATTTTAAAAATTAAAAAAATGAGAAATAATTTATAGACAAGTCGCATGAAAAAAAACTGAAAAATTGAAATTATAATATTATTCATTGAAAGTTATATAATACTGATTATTGTATATTCATTATAATGAAAGCAAAGTCATAGAAACTTAAAATTTGAAAACAATCTACGGTAAAATTGAAAATATTTAATTTCCAAACATGGATATTATAGAGAAAAACTTGAATGAGATAAATGAGCTATTATTGCATGCTGAACAGGATATTCAAAATTCAAGGAATGTGTTTGCCCAGATAAGGCCTAGATTAACCGTAATTGAAGAAAATTATAATAAAATTGCAGGAAATTACGCAGAATTACAAGATACTCACAATAGAATTGCTAATCTAAATGCAGATGAATTGACCAGAAGAAATCAAGAATTGGCTGATCTTGCGAAAACATTCAATGATCTAGATACTGAATCAAAGAATTTAGACCAAAAGTTAAAAGAAAAAAAAAATGATAATAATGAATTTATTAAAAATACTGTTTTGCAAAATATTCAAGGACTAATACAATTATTTAATTGCTTTAAAACGCACTTGAATAATTTTAATAATAGCTTGGAAGTAAACAATCAAGCAAAACAAAAAATCATCAAACAAATTACCAACCAAAGGACTGTGTATGATAAACGAGTTAGTGAAATACGTGATAGAAGAAAAAAATTCTATGATCTTGAAAATCAAAGAAATGAGTTTTTTGAGGATCAGCAAAACCATATTAAAGATTATGAAAATTTTTTAAATGAACAAAAAAATTTGTTTTCAGGAAGAGACGAGGAATTGATTAATCAACAGAAACAATTAAATGAAGCTTTTGATAATCACGCTAAAAATATTAAAGATCAAATACAAGATCAATTTGATGAATTAGATACTGTAGTAAAAAGTTTAAACAACAAAAATGATCAAATTGACAACCAGTTAAATAATATAAATTTAACAATTCAAAACTCGAATAATAAAATTCAAGCGCTTAGAAATAATATTCCAAATCATGGAATTCTTAGATTCAATAATAGCTTTTTAGTTAATTTTTTGTTCATTTTTTTGACTGGTTATGTCTTATATTTGTCTATTTTCAGTTTTATTGGTTTTTTAGATGATGAACTTTAAGCCAAAACAATAATTAACAATAATAACAATATCTTTATGATATTGTAAACAAAAAGTTGTATAGAAAAGAAAATATTTTTTTGTTGATAACCGAAAATTGGACGGTAATCAACTGAGTTCCTTATATTTCGCAAGACTATTTTTACTTTAATAATTATTTACCGAATTTACTATTATTTCAAAAATTACTAAAAACAATTTTTTTTTTCAAGGCGGCTGAAAGGACTAAGATCCATTCCAAACTGCCCGGGTTTAATCCCAAACTATATTTTAAAAAAAAAAAAAATAAAAAAATTTCGCAAGAAAAATAATTTTGTTATGAATGTGCAAAATGTTTGTGTAATGACACTAAGACAAATGTAATGATATTACCTTCTATCTCATCAGGCTTTTTGTTTGTTTTATTTTTGTTGTTTAATAGTATTGATGTATTGATATCTTCTGTAAGGATATTTTTCTCTTATTTTCAAAAGAGTATTCAAAAATTAAAAATAACAAAATCAAAAATAAAATTATTAATTTAGAAAAAACTTAATTTTTTTCCTATATTAAAAGCGTCCAGAACAGAATACTAAGTTGTTTTTTTTTTTTTAAAATTAGAAAAACTGAAAAATCATTTAGAGTGAATATATTTTAACTCAAAATGAGTGACAATAATTTTTTTTTATTCTTACTCAAGTGTCAATTAATTTAACACTCAAAGACCGGATGAATTTTTTGACCATCTTATCTGAATCTTTTTTATACTTTTTTTCAATGAAAATGAAAGTATTTTGAAAAGTTGTTTTCTTTAAGTAAAACAAATTTTTACTAAATCGAATATTAAAAGATTAATCATCATTAAAATTTAACTTGTGAAATTTTTTTGGAATCTTAATTTCTTAAGAAAAAGTCTTAGTTGGTATCTAAAAAAAAAAGAACTATAAATGAATAAGTTTTCTTTTTTATATTAAAACTGTCTTTTTTAAGAAACTTAGTTCTAATTTGAATATTTTTTGGATACGATCTATCTAATAACCATAAAACTCAAAAGATTTTTTAATTAAAAACTTTGCCTCATTCTATTTCAGTAGGAGACATTTTTTATACCTTTATAATATCTCGAGATTTTTTAGCAGATAGCAGACCTTTTTGTAAATATTTATGTCGCCTAATCAAAAGATCTGTTTTTTAGTTCAAAAATTTTTTTTATGGATCATTTTCTATTTAATTAATTTTGTTATCATTTTTATATATTTATTACCTTATCCATACGGAGCATCTTTTAATTAAGATGTTAAGCCTCATTCTATTTGACCCATCAGTTTTTAAAAAGACTTTGATCTAAAGAATAGACAGATTAATTGATGATGCTATTAAATTTAATTGTCTTTAAAAAAATTTGTTTTTAAATAATAAATTCAAAATAATCAATTGTTGACAACTAATAACAATATTTCTTTATTTCTAGGACATAATTATTTTACAAAGAAAAACAATAAAAAACATTTCCTACAATTTACTTAAAAATTAGTGTTGGATGCGGTCTTAGCGAACCAGTCAAAATTGCGGACGGTTTTTTGCGGTCAGACGGCCGGTTCTCCAAACGGTCTCAAATTTTGACCGCTTAACAATACGGCCAACCAAAAAACGGGCGGCCATAAATACGGCCAATTATTGTGCCGGCGGTTATTTGGCCGGTCTCCCAAACGGTCTAAATTTTTTTCCGAAATAAAGATTTTAAAATTTATAATTATTTAATTAAATATTTATGATTAAAAATTTGAAAAATATTAAAAATCAAAGACAATTTAAATATTTTTCAAATATATTTTGAAAACGCCGGCAAAATAGTTGGCCGTATTTGTGGCCGCCCGTTGTTTGGATATGCGTATTTTTTTGCGGTCTGAAATCCAGAGCGCCTGGGAGACCGGCCAAAAGACCTTTCGCAAATAGTTGGCCGAGTTTAACAAATAATTTTTACCGGATCACTGACCGTGTGTACGGATCTTAACACTATTAAAAATGAATAATCTACATCGTACATGTTCTCATTGCCCAGCTAGACTTGATTCTAACTATAAGCTTAAAAATAACAAAATAGGAATTTCCTCATCATGGCTTAAGATGACGCCTTTAACTTTAAGTATTGATTATCCAAAGTACAAAGATGTTTGAAATGGTTCTCATAAAAAGTTTTCTAAATTATTTCCAAATAAGGGCGAGTTTTATAATCAATTAAGACTTGATGAATTAATCTATACATTTGACCCTGATACTCAACAAGAATTTAACTCTGATTTCGAGCTTACTGATGAAAAAGATCCGAAAGTAACTACTGTAGCAATTTGTCTTGATTATGCAAATATTGATGACAAAAGATGTCAGACTTAGAATGGTGTATCGTTAAATGACTTTATGGAATTATGTATGATCATAGTAGAGATGCAAATATAAATGGAAAAGTTTCGCTAATAAATGCTTTGGGATTTTATTTGACTTACAACAGACGGTAATTTAATTGAAACTATTGGTCCGTATCTTTCAAATGGAAAAAACAATGATGCAAAAATAGGAATGGACATATTTAAAAAATTATATGATGCTGGTAATTGGTTTTTACCAAAAGATTTGTTTATTGTTGATCAAGGTTTTCGAGATACTCTTGAATTTTTAAAAAGATACAATTATGTACAGAAAATGCCAAGTTACTTAAAAGGGAAGCCTCAACATAGTACTGAAGAGACAAATAGTTCAAGGCTGATAACTAGTGTTGGGAGCCGTACATGATCCGGGCCAGAAATTTTTTTGGCCGCGATCAAGACCGCCTAAACGGACGGTGATAAAGGTGAACGGCCAATTGGGCGGTCAGACCGGCGGCCAAAATTTTGGACCGCGATGTTGGCCGGCCAAATGTACGGCCAAATCACAGACGAAAGGCAATTCATTTTTTTATTAGATAATCAATTTTAACTGATTTTATTCGACATATGACAGATTTATCAAAACTAAAATAAAATGCTCAATCTAAAACACAAAAATAATTTTTACACACAAGTTATTATAATTGGGAAAAAATTTCTTCTTTGATTTAAAATTTGATTTATAATATATAGATTTTATGCCAATTGGCCGTCCGTCAATAATTTGGCCGGCCAACATCGCGGTCCAAAATTTTGGCTGCCGGTCTGACCGCCCATTTGGCCGCTTTATTCTGGCCGCGTTCAGACCGTCCAGACTTGGCCGCAACACTACTGATAACCAAAATTAGATGGGTTATAGAAGCAGCAAATGTAAGGTAAAAAAGTGGAAATATTTTGGCAACATAGTTCCAAATCGTGAAATAAAAACAATAGAAATAGATTACAAATTTGTTAGTGCATAAATTAACAAGTATAGGCCTCAACTTGCTTCTACCAAAGATTCTGAAAAGGTTAATTTTTATAAACAAATGATTGAGAAGGCTAATGAGGAAAACATACTAATGCACGAGGTAGTAAATTATTCAAAAAGACTGTCCAAAAATAAAATAATAAATATAAATGAGCTTAGATTTCCAAAACTGACTGAAGATTATATTAAGTCTTTAACTTTTGGAATATATCAAATTAAACAGTGTATTCCGTACACAATAACAGATCTAAGCCAAGAAGCGGATTATGTATGTGAATTGTTTCATGAGTTTAAAGAAGTTATTCATGTAAAAATCAAATCCAAGTTTTCGTCTTAAACTGTTCTAACTGATTCTCTTCTAACTTTTCAATGGATCCTATTCAAGAGTGGTATTGTGATTTTATAGCTAGTGGAGGGGTTTTTGGTGCATGTGCGCATGTAACAAGTGTGGTATGGTATCTTGGATATGGAATTCATAATAGAGAAAAAAATTTTTCAATAAAAAGCAAAGATTTTTATAACTTTTGTTTAGATTGTGATCGATGATTCTTCTTTAATTGAAAATGAAAATGAAATTATATCTGATAGTTAATAAAATAAAACATTGAAAAATAAAAATTTTAAGGTAAAAATCTATTATTTTTAAGTTAGAAAAGCGAATATTTAAGATAAAGACTATTAATAAAAATGTTTTTTTTGTTTTAAATGCAAAAATCTAAAGAACGGAAATAAGGAAGGATTTTCATTTTTACTATGTTTTAGACACTCAAATAAGTTTAAGAAGACTTTTTTTTTAGGTTGACTGTCCAATGACATGCGGGTTCTGAAGGGTCATAAACAGCTACATAACCTATGTTTAGGTTTTTCATGAATGTAGATTTTTTATGTAAGACAATCCTCCTTTTTTTTCATTACTATTTAAATTACTTAAAAAGTTAAAAAACTTATTTCTTTCTTCAACCTCTACTTCAGTTGTTTTTAAGTTTTTTTTTTCATGTTTTAAAAGGTAAACATTATTTTTTTTTAATTATATTTTCAAAATTTTTTTTAGTAAAAAACGATCTAAAGATAAAGATCAATTCAATAATTAGCTAATTCTTATTACTATTGTGTTCAAAGATTATTAAATATTCGCCCAAATATTCATAACAATGATGATTTTAACAATTTAAATATCGAGTTGAACAAATTTAACATAGAATTATCAAACATCTTGCTCACTTTTTACAAAAAATTATAAATTTAAAAACCATCGACTAAACACTTAAGTGGAGTTTTAATAAGCAACCGCTTGAAAAATATTGATTATAATCTAAGAAATTCAAATGAATATCTTGTTCCATCCAAAGGAAAGTTCAATGATTATGGTGAAAAAACGTTTGATTATTTTTTTTCTAAATTTATTAATAAATTACTTATTAATGATCTACAGTTAGATTTTGTCCTATTTAAAAAGAAGAAAAAAAATTTTATTATGTTTATTCTAATTTTGAAATTAATTTCAAAAAACTAAATTTTTGCTAATTTTCTGTAAATTTTATAAATTTTTATATGCTTTTTTTATAAATAAATGGGCTCAATCATCCCTTGAGTTTGTTTGGAATTTTGTAATAAAAATTTGAAAAAGAAAAACAAACTTGCCAAACAAGGCTGCTTAGCGCAACAGCTCTTTACACAAGTTCCTTCGAAAATTTCAATGCTGCCAATAACCAAAACTTGAGAGCCAGTCTCTCCTTTATTTAAAACTACTTAGTAACAAATTATATTTTATAATGACTTATCATATTACAGAAAATTTTTATTTCATGGCTTTTTATAAAAATTTTTGTACAATTTTATTTATTTCTCAAATCAATAATTCTTATTCCCAATGTCTTTGCTTTGTCATTAGATTTGTTGCTGTGATTAAATTAAATTCCCACTAATTTTCTTAGCCAAAAGTTAAACTTCAGTCAGTTTTCATCACTCTACTAATGATAAAATACCGTTGCATCACCAACGAACTAGGTTTATTGTGATGATGGTCAAAAATTATAGTGGATTAATCAAGGCATTTTTTTTTGCTGTGAGAGAAAAGCGATAAAATGGTAAAATTATGATTAGATCGAGGGTTGTAGAAGATCAAAAAACATAAATGATTGAGCGAAAGTTTTTTCTAGCCTACTGGGACTAAAAAATATTTTTTAGAAATTGATGAAGACAATTAACTAACTAAAAGGATTTTAAAATACATCAATTAACAAAAAAAATTTTCTCAAAAATTTCAATTTGAATAAATTCTGAAATTTTTTAAAACTATTATCTTTACTTAATAAAAAAGAAAAAACATCAAGTTTATTTTAATTTTTCATTTAATTTTATAAGAAACAAAATTCAAGTCACGTTTCTATCAACAGTCTTATGTTTCGTGTCAATAGAATAATATGATAAAATTGCATTTTTATTATTTCAGCTCTATAGTCTGAAACTAATTTATTTATTTAACAATAAATTTTTAAATTTAATAAAAATAAAATTGTTAGTATGAATTGATTCTGAACAAAGTTTTTCAACAAATAATTTGCTTTTTTAGTATATAACTGAATAAAATAATTAAAAGCATACCTTCAGCCATTTATTTACTTTTATTTAGAAGGAAATAAGACTTTGAAAAATAAATAAATTTTAAATGAATTTAATTAATTTTCGATTAAAAAAACTGAAATATCTGTTTCAGTTAATTTATATTTTTTTAGATTGATTATTTGTATTAGCAGGAAAAAACAATTAGAAAATGTGTCTGAAATTATTCGAGTGTCTCATCCACTTGAATACGATTATTTGAATATGCTCAATGTCGACATTCACATCTCAAATTATTCATGTTCGAATTTATTTGCCGAGTTGAACTCATCCAGTTTCAATTAGTAACAAAAAAATGGCTTTTTTAGGTTATTTATTAGGCTTTCTCACTCATTGTCTTTTAATTATTAATAGGGAAACAAAAATCATTGTCAACCATTTTTATGTTTTTTTTTTGTTTTCATAAAGCTTCTCGTTTAGATTAATTAAATAGTCTTCAATTTTCAGAAAACGATAAATGAATGATAACTCATGTTGCTAAATGAAAAAAAAAAAAAACAATTTAAAAATCGATACCTTTCAGGAAATTTACTTTTCTTATTTTATTTTTATAGTGAAATAATAATTTAATGCAAACAGTTTAAGCAAATAAATTTAATTGATTTTCAAAAAAAAAAGTTTATATTTTTATATTTTTATAGTTAAACAATCAAGAATTTAATTTGAATAAAAAATGAAAGCAGCCGTGTGAAAAACTAAAGCACGCAATTACTATTGCGCTTGGAAGATAAATTAATTAGAATTTCTTGTTTTTCAAATTAGATTTTACTGGAAATAATATTTGATTTCAACATCGGTATGAGGCTAATTTGGAATAAATTCTTTTAATTTAATAGCTTTAATTTATTTAAAATTTTATTAAAATTAAATAAAAATTTTAATATATTTTGTTAAATTAGAAAAAATATTTTTTGCTAATGTTTAATTATTTCCTTAAAAATTTATTCTAATGTTTGTGATTGTGTCTGATTGTGCATTTAAAACATCAATTAGACCATATCCGTTTTTAAATAGCGCAAAAATATTAATAAAGTTTATCAGCTATTTAAATAGATTCAAATTTAGTAATGAAAGTTGTAATCTGCTTTTGCTACAAACAGTAAATGAATAAGTTTCAAAGTTGATGACTGGGCGATCCAAATTGACTATTTTATTTATTAATTTAAATATAGAAATTTTATACTTGTTTAGCAAAAAACGCTCTTTTTAATTAACAAATCAATGCTAGATAGGCTTTAGATATATTTTTTTTGAATAATTATGTAAATATAATAAAGAAAACATTTTATTTAGCTCAATTAATTAATTTTGCTGTAAAAAAAAAGAAATTAATTTTTTTCAATGCATCAAAATAATTTTGTTTGTTTTTTTTCTTCTAATTATTAATCTCTTACAAAGAGAATAAATTAATCATGTATTTTTATTTATTTAATAAAACAAATCTGTGGTATTTACCCATACGACTAACCCAAACAGCTTTGTGGCTTCTTTTTAGTCCTCAATATAAAAATACAGTGGAAAAATTGTTTTAATTTTGAAGTCATTTTTAAGATAAAATTTCCATATTGAAAACTTGGTTTAAAAAAAAGGCTAATTTATTTTATTAAGATTCAAATAGTGTATTTTTATATAAGATACAGTAAAATGTTGTATTTGTTTTAACGTGTTAATTTTTTAAATTTCGCACATCATCAATTCATGCAATAAGTTCGACGATTAGGAAGGAATCAAAGAGCAAAAAGAAAGAATTTTCAAAATGTGGGAGCATTAAATTAGATTTACTGATTCAAAAGCACATTTAGTTTGGATTTTTTTTACATTAACTAATTTAAATGTGGATCATGATTTTGATAAAACGTTAAAAATTTAGCCATGAACCAAAAGACAATTAACTGATTCTAGAAAACATCATCATATCATGTTATTGGTGACAAAAATTAGCAAATTTTTGGCAAACAAAACAAAGGAAATTTTACTATTAAATTATTTGAAAATTAGTAAATTCTGTTTAATTTTGGGGCAGATATAAGTAAAAATTCAAGGCTTTAATTCAACTCAGAATGGCTAACATCTTCGTTTAAAGGATTAATGATAAAAAATTAATTAAAATCAGTAATATTTATTAATTTGATCATGCTATTATAATGACGATAAGTTAGATATAAGTTTTATCTTAGCTTTCTTTTTTTTGTTGTCTATGAGTCTCAATTTAACTAAATAAATATGCTAAAATACAACTATTCCTACATGGCTAAAAGAGACAAGTCCAGAATTTAAATTTTTCTTGGACTTGTCAGGTAAAAAAAACTCAATGTTTGTAATTCTAATACGTTAGAATAAACAGAATTGAATGTTCTTCATAAATGATATGTCTAACTCTTTGTTTATTTAATTCTAAACAAATCTATAAAATGAAAGCATCATAGAGAACATCAACTCTAAACCCTAAATGAAGATTTTGAAAATTTGATCAAAACATTTTAAAAGCGCAATTAAATTTCGATCCATTTTTGCATTATTTTAATCCTATTTCAAAGTTTAAACATAGAGCCTAAAAATGTTATAAAAATTTAAAAAAATTAGCCATGAAAATTAATTGCGAAATTATAATGTTAGCTTGAATAAAAGTTAGGAAAAAAAGCCTCAACAAGTCATTTAAAAATTAAAGTCATGTTTAATACTTAAAATTTTTTGATTTTAAAAAGATATGACTTTAACTTTTTGTAAAAAATTTAAAAAGTACGTGTCACGACTTGCAGATGACATGTTATAAATTTTTTTCTAAATTAAACTATATATCATATTATTATTCTTATTATTTAGAAAACACTACATGGGCGATGTAAAAAAATCTATTTTAGTATGATTAGAGGAGTAGTTCTGTTTTTATCACTCGATTTTATAAGAATGTATCTTATTGACTCCATCGTTCCATCTTGGCTTTCTTTTTTGTTAAGCATGTTTTCAAGCTTTATCTTTTCACTTGCTTTGGCTGCTATATTTTCTATATTGTCTTTTTCTTCTAGAATGGTTTTCACTTCATCTATCACGGATTTTTTGCTAGTTCTAATTTCTTTATCTCTTGTTTCATTTAAAATGTTGTTCACTTGTGTTTTAATAAATTTGTTGAATTTGTTGTTTGCTAATCTCATTATGAAGGACAGTTTTCTCTTTTACCAATACTCTCTCTATGGTTCCACATTAAGGGCGGTCATCAGTTTTGTTGTTCTTGATCAATATTAAACAATTAAATAAAAAAATTAAAACATATCACTAGAAAAGTTGATTAAAAATTTTAAAAACTTGTAGAAAAAGTCATTACAATTTATCTGCAAATAATGACTTGAAGTTATTTTATTAGTTTCTACCGACATTGATGATTTCATTTTCGCTTACACAATACTTTCTTTTTTTGCATAATACCATTACTTAATTTAAAATTATGTTTCTTTTTTATTTTAAAAGGTCAAAATGTTTCAATTTAAATTTGAAAACATTTTACTTTGCTGATCTAAACGGAAAGTGAAAATGTTCCAAAAATAAGAAAGGTTAAAGATTGATTTACAAACTAATAGTACGAGTCTATTCACTCCTTGTATAGCATTAGGTTATTACTATCGATTTACACTGTATTATAATTAATTTGATCCTTTGCTTTAACTCTTTTTTTCCTTTTGGCATACGGTTTCCCCCAACATTCGTTTTTGCATTAGCAACAACTTAGTCTTTTTAAATTCTAATTTTTTTTTTTAAAAGTTAATAAATATGTCAAATATTCTAAAGATAATTGAAAAAAAATTTAATAATAAAAAATCAAGCAAGAAAAAAAAAAATCAATTTTTTTCAAAATACTTTATTTATTTGAATTAAATGAACACAAAGTTTTAGGACAAAACAACAATTTTCTAGTATTTTGTGTGTGATGAAATTAATCGGATAAAAAAAATATTCTAAGAAAATTGTGTATTTCTTTTAGTTTTAATCTATTTAAATTAGATTAATTTTTTTTTAATGGAATAAGAAATTAATTTATCTCAAGTATTTAAGAAAAAAGTTATAGGCATTAATTAATCTAATAAATTTTTTTTTTTTTTGAAATAAAATAATTATTAATTTTAAAAGTAAAGAATGCTAATAAATTACGCCATTTAATAATTATTATTTCAGCTTTCATTAAAAATTTTACATTCTTATGACATGTATTCTTGAATTAAAACAATCTAAAATTTTACCCAAATTAAAATGAAAGATATAGATTAGTCAGCAATTTTTAAAAATCAAATTTCCAAGTATTCTTAAGAGTTAAATGAGAATGCGTCAATTACGAAATTTTCTAATTACTTTTTTATTTTTAAACCAATTGACGAGTGGGCTTAAAATGATATTTTATCATTTCACTTAGATAAAAATTAGTGCAAACTGTCACTGTCACACATCAATTTTTATTTATAAATAGTTTCTGAAAATAGTTAAAAATTTTGAAAAAAAAACTTAAAATGACTTTGCACATTAATTGTGATTAATTGTCTAGAGTGTCGTCTTTTTGATTTTTATTAAGTTTATTTGATAACAAAAAAATAAATAAAAGGCTTTAAAAAATTTATTTTAGATTTAAATTTCAAATTTTGTGCTATGTTCAATAAAGTTTCTAATTTCATTTTAATTATTAGTTTATGATTAATTGAAAATAAAATAAAAGAGTAAATATATATATATTATTTAGAACACAAGTCAGATGCAGTTTGCGCATTTAAAAACAAAAAATAATTAGACAATTTATTTTGTAATGTTTTGCAACCAGGTTCTATTGATTTTTAGCTTCTTAAATATTACGAGCATCTTCGACAAGATAAAACCCTCAAATTGAATACTAATTATTTAATTTCACTAAGTAATTTGATAAAATTTTTTTTTATTCAAACAAATAGAATGAAAACAAGCTGAATAAGATCGACTGGTGAAAATTTGGACTGAAGAAATAAACAAACATGAACAATAAGCTTATTATTTTGATTTTATCATGAAATTGTGACTTAAAATTCAAACTTGATTAGACAAAAATTCTTGTCATTTTTGTTTTAGACCATTTTTTCTTATATTTTTTCCTAATTAGGTTCGTAATTTAAAGATATAAGGATTTGTGTGTAACAAAAACTTTAATGAACATGATTTAGAATTTTTAAGATGTTGATCCCTAAGGAAACTTGTCTTTATTTTAGTAAATATGCTTTAATTATTAAAGACTTTTTATTCAATGATTGTATTAAAACTTGAAATAAATAAAATGCTGTCTTTTAGAGCAAAAATTCTTAATATTTTTTGTTGTGTACGATCATTGAGAACTAGTAATTAAGCTTTTTTAAAGAACTGATAGCTTAATTTTCCTTCTCTAAAAAAGACTAAATCCAATGTTTAATCTTCAACTCACATAAATTAAACTATTTTTAAAAATACTATTAATTATTGATTGGCATTAGTAGATTTGTGTGCTTGAGAGAATAAGTGTTTCATATTTAAATTTTCAAAAAATTTTTTTCAATACTTATTGAGTTTTCTTAAAAAAAATTTCAAGGAAACTCCAAAATTTATTTTAAATTTCAACAAATATAAATTGATTCTTAGATCCTGTTTGCTAAACTGGTGACGATATTGTACATTATTTTTCCATTTAAAGTCATCAGATACATTCACATCATATTACTTTGATTTAATTGTTGACTATGAGCAATAGCTATTAATTTTCAACAGATATACATTATATCCATTCTCTCTTACTATAAGCTTCTTTTATCTAATTAATTGAAATGCTTAAAAACCCATATTTGTGCATGTGTTTATTATTCTAAGAATTTTTTTTGTTTGAGCTATAAATATTTGAAAAATTTTTATATCAAAACCAGCTTTGTAAACTAAAGAAATTTAGTACTTATGAAAGTAAATTTTTTATTTTAACTGCATTTTTCAACTAACTTGTAATTTGTAGCTACAACTATATTAGCATAAGACTTCATGATTAACTAATTTTTGATTGGAATTAAGATCAACAAAATTCAAGAAAAATATAGCTAATCTGTTTTGAAATCAAGGTTTTAATTTTTTCTTATTTTAATTTGAGTAAACAATCTGATTGTTTAATCATAAAAATTAAAATAAAATTTTATCTCAAGATTTATTTATTTTTAAACCCTATTGTTGTTCCAAAAAGCTAAAGTCGGCTGACTTAATTTGCATTTTATTAGTCTGGCTCATCTTAAAGTTTCTTACATTTAAATTATTTAAAAAAGAATCAAAAATTTATTCTAATATTTAAATATAAACTCTTTGAATTGATCATCAACTTCAAGATGCCCAGTCTTTGTTGAATTATTTAGATAAATCATGCCAAGAAAATAATTTTTAAATGTTTTGTAAAGATTTCTGTCGGTATTATGTTTAGCTAGATCAAGATTCAATTAGTTCAAAAACTTGTAGAAAAATTTAGTAAACGCTTGATGCTATTGTGTTTAGCTGTGTTTATCTAATCGATAGATGTTTTTGGAAGAATGAAATTCTCAAAGCCCTACATTGGGACTAGTAGTATCTGAATTTTTTTTTTATCTCAAATTAACTTTTAAATAAATCATTCCGCATAATTTCCAATTCTAAAATTGAATTTATCTTAATGAATTATTTTCCACAAAATTAATTTGTTCCAGGTAACCAGTTAATCTACAGTATAATCACCAACTATTTAAAAAAAGCATCTAATTAAAAAATATTTCTTGAGATTTAGAGAAATTTTCGAGTAAAAAGAGTTAAAGAAGTTAAAAATAAATTTTTGCCAATATAATTTTAGATTTACACAATTTAAGTGTCGTTTATAAATAGCCTTTTGCCAAGATTTACAAATAAAAGCTCATTTTTATGACAAAGATTGAAAATAATTTTTCTTGTTGAATAAATATAATATGCATGTTTGTTTTTTTTTTTTCTTGGAAAAAATCTTTTTGGAGATACTTCAGGGCAGTTTCGAGCGGCATAAAACCCTCTGTTCAGCCCTCATGCTTTGAAATAGATTTTTAATAAATAGTTTAGATCATGGCCTGTCATGCTCTGATAAATAAAAAAAATAAATAAATGTCTTTAGTTTATTGAATGAATATAAATGACACAATACACCGTTGTTAACAGTTGTTAACACTAGAAGCACTGAAATTTATTCTAACTAGAATCACTGAATGAAGTCGAATGACTTTTTTGAGATTTTTAGACGAATAAATATATATTTTATTACGAAAATTTTTTTAAATTATAAAAAAAATGAAAATTAAATATGAAAAATTTAGTTTTTAGACAAAATTAAATACCAACTAATTTTTCTCGTCACATTTCTTACATAAAAGCTTTTTTTCAGCGGTACAAGAGTTACATGTCGGCTTTTTACATTTTGAACAGTTGTTACTCGTTTTATTGTTGTTACATAAGCGAATTTGACATGCAACAGGTTTAGATGAAATATTTTCTCGATTTTCAGTACTCAAAGCTCTTTTACGGCTATCTATGTTATTCATTTGAATTTGTAAAATTTTTAATTCAAAATTTGACGTTTAAAATAAAAAAATTAGAAAAGAAGTCATTTGACTTCTTTTAGTGCTTCTATAGTAGTATACACTTAGTTTTGCGAGAAAAAATTTAATTTTATTTAAATAGTTGGTAAATTTTAGTAATTTTAGCCTAAAATTTGCTGAATTTCCATTTTTAGATTTCAAAGTTAACATATTTCCAAAATAAATTAAATTAAAAAGTAAAAAAAAGTCATTTTGACTTCTACGTGCTTCTAGTGTTAACAATGTCTTATGAATTGAATTACTTTATACATGTTTTTTTTTTAATCTGAATTAAATGATTAGATGAATAAGAGGAAAAAAAACAGGCTAAACAATTTAATTTAAAAATTTTAATGAAATTTTAATTTGCTTTTTCAAATTTACAAAAAATATTTACTTACCTAAATATTTTAAAGAAGATGCAAATAACTTTTGACTATTGTGAACCAAGAAACCTAGGTGTATTGGTGTCGAACGATGAATGAATGATGTGCAGTTGGTTGGCATTTTGTTACCTATGATTAAAAAATAAAATTTTTCAAATTAAAAAGATTGAATTTTATACAAGATGAAAAAATTTAATTTCAAAAAATTGATTTAAATTTTTATTTTTTCTTTATTTTAGATAATAGAATATAATGAAATAAAAGCTCTAGATGAAAAATATAATTTTATTTTTTGTTTGTATAGTGGTATTATCATCGAAATATGCGTGCGATGACAAGAATATTGGCCTAGTTAAGAGATTAAGACATGGAAATGAGTCATTTAATCAAACAAATGGAGCCAACAGCAACGAAAAAATTTTCACTCAATTATTATCGACAGGCGCGTGCAGCCAATATTTACTAAGATGCATATTTTTGTCCACTATTCTAGGACTACTAATTCTGTTTAGCATAATCGGAAATTCGTTTGTGATTGCAGCAGTGTTTTTGGACCGTAATTTGCACAATTTGGCCAATTATTTGATAGTGTCGCTAGCATTTGCCGACTTGACAGTAGCTGTTATGGTAATGCCCATCGGAGCTTATCAAGAAGTGTTCCGCGAGTGGTCTTTGGGCAAAGTGTTGTGCGACATATGGACAATCTTTGACGTACTATGCTGCACTGCCAGCATATTGCACTTGGTAGCCATAGCCTTGGACCGCTACTGGGCCATTACTAAATTCGGCTATGCCTCAAGCCGAACTCCTAGACTCATTTTAACTTTCATTGGCATCATTTGGTCAGTTTCGCTAGTTGTGGCCGTGTCGCCGCACATTTTCGGTCTCAGCTATGACGTAAACAACACTGAACGTTGTCATCTAACCGATCATTTGACTTACCAGCTTGTTTCAACAGTGGCCGCTTTCTATCTGCCATTGATCGGCATGTGCGTCATTTATTGGAAGATATTCCGCACGGCCAAGCTACGCATCAGGAAAAAAGCATTCAAAAGCGGATCTCTTTTGCCCAAAAGTGCAAAGCACAAAAAAAAAATTAAAAAGCTATCCAAATCAACAGATTCAGGTGAAAATAGATGTCAATGTCAGAATTCTAAAAATGACAAAGTCTACAATTGTACAATGAGTACAAGATTGCCGACTATTACTAAAACAGAGAATGTGTCGGTTAATTCAAGCATACCGCTCGATTCTCCCAACAATAACAAGCCAGTTTATTTGTGTGAGGATTCAAGTTGTTGTGAGGCAAAAACAGCATTTGCAATTGGCGAATATGATGCCATGAGCTCTTCGCTTGAATGCATGTCAATTAGACATGGAAGCGAGAAAGAAATAAAGACTAATGGTGATAGACTGATAAAAAAAAAGGACAATGTGAAAACTAGCAAGAAGTGTATGAACCAGTCGACTAGGCCAGATGTCCAGCCAGATCAATTGTCAAATATATTGAAGAAAAGAGCTTATATTGATCTTAAACGAGAGCGAAAAGCGGCCAAAACACTTGGCGTCATCATGACATGTTTTATAGTCTGTTGGCTACCCTATTTTCTGATGCAAATATTTTTTAGCATATGCAAAAATTGTTATTTGACAAAATTATTAGAGGACAGCTATTTGGTCACTCTTCTTACTTGGTCTGGCTATTTGAATTCAATGCTAAATCCAGTAATTTATACCATTTTTAGTCCAGACTTTCGTAATGCATTTGCTAAGCTATTAGTTGGAAAATACCGTTTCTAGTATTTTATTTCTTTTCCTATTTTTTTGTTGGTCAATAAATAAAAGCTTTCATAAAATCTTATTTGAAAAAAAATTAATTTTTTTTAATAAATAAATGTTTTGATTATTTTTTTGCCATTAAGTCATTAGCTTATTAACTGTTGCACACAAAAAAGTAAAATCCCAAAGTTCCTGTTCTCAACATGAGTCTTAAATAAGAATTATTTTAATAAAATTTTCAAGAAAAATAGGACTCATATGCTTTTCAGCATAGAATTCTTAAATGAAAAATTTATTCAAAAAATTAAAGAAAAATGACTCTGACTGAAATTTAAAATAAGCGCTAATCTAATGAAACCTCTTATGGAACCAGTGTAAAAAACAGCTAATGGAGAAAAAACCTGTGAATACTTTTATACAACTGATGCACTGATCGGCATATTTCTACCCCAATGGCTTATCAATTGGATTGCTTGACTGTCAAATCGTAAACAGCGAGTTGTATATAGAGCCATAGCAACAAAATGGCGAGAAGCACGCGCTGATGATATCCAAGGGAGATCCATCCTATTTCTCCTCTTCATACTCGGCCTAAATGAATAGCTCCCTTCTGGAGTTGAGTTACAAATTTTTATTAGATTCCAATTTTTATTAGAAAGAATTTTAATCAAATTTAGTCTTGTGTTGCAGCGCTCTTTTAGTTCATCAACTAGAGGACTAAAAGTTAGCTAAGGGTCAAATTTTATCACTAAAAATTCCCATAAATGCTAAGATCTAAATTGGGTTCTCCTTTGTTTGATTATGAAAAAATTGTGTAGCATGATTTTTCAATTGACAATTTCATTTTCCATTTAGTAAGCCATGGTTCAAGTTCTTTCAAATATGAATTTACCCTATGTTCAATATTTCTTTGGAATATCATTGATAAAAATGCTAAACAGTAATGGGCTTATGACTGATCCTTGAGGAACTCCGACTCTAATCAGATATTCATTGCTTGAATGGCCATTTACATTGACATTGAACGTTCTGGATTCTAGGTAGGACCTTGTCCAGTAGATTAAATATGGTGGAAGGTTCATTTTGATCATTTTATAAATAAGGCTATCATGCCAGACTTTATCCAACGCTTTAGAGATGTCAAAAAAACAAGCAACAGACTTTTTTTTTCCTGTTAAAGGATTCCGTAATTTTTGAACTAGAAATAAGAGGTTATCGGCTGTCCGTCTGTTCCTTCTAAATCCTGATTATTCTCGTAAAAGTAAAAAGTTTTCTTCTATATGGTTATAAAGTCTATTATAGATTATTCTTTCAAGTAATTTTCCAAGACAACTAGTCAAGCTAATCGGACGATAGTTTGTAGGGTTATGATTTTTTGGGTATCATAGTGATTTGAGCACTTTTCTAAGCTTTCGGAATTTGACTTGTTTGAAGACTTTGGTGAGGAGCTCTAATACTTGATTAAAAGTTGTTTCCAGAAGATTTTTTAACATCAGATTATGGATCATCTCTTTACCACATGCTGCATTATCTTTTACTTTATTAATGACAAAAATAATTTCATTTTTTGTGATAGGTTCTAAAGGACCAAATTTTGTTGGAGAAAAAACTAGAGATTTCAGAGTTTATTTCTGTGTCCTTTGATGATGTTTCTTGATCACTATGAAGGTTAAAAGTTGTGGCTAAAAGCTCTCCAAAAAGCTTCCCTTTATCTATACAATAAAACTAAAAAAAAGTCAAGTGTCAAGTGTGAGTGTGAGTATTAGATAATACTTGAACTTGAACTTGCACCCAAAGTATTTTCAAGTGTTACACTCGCATTTACACTTGAACACTAGAATTTTTCAAATGTTGCACTCACACTCTCACTTGAACACTTGAATTTGTCAAGTGTGTCTTTTTTCTTTGGCAAAAAATTAAGTTTTAAAATTAAAAAATCTTTGTTAATATTAATAATTATGTAGTTTTAGGATCAAAATGTGTAATAATCAACATAAAAATATTGTAATTTATAAAAAATAAAATAATCAATGTTAAAATTTTAAACGTTTGTCTTCAATAGATCGACA
>PJRA01000244.1:91185-104736 GCA_016987375.1 Brachionus koreanus
TTATACCAAAATTAAATAAGAAACGCTAAGCAATAGTGAGTTTTTATTATTTTTTCAAAATGTTCAATTTTTACATTTTTCTTACCAAAAACCTGATTTTTTGACCGTAAGCATTTTGGGACGTATTTCAATGTAAGATTTCCATCGTATTTTAAATTTTTCCCATTGAAAAATAGCATCGAAACGATACATAAAACATTGAAAATCTATAAACTTGATGATAGGGCGAAGGAGCTTTTTTATTAAATTTTTAAAATCCAGATCTAATTTCAACAGAGATAAATAATTTTATGTGCGATTGAGAACATCAAATAAACAGATCATTTTTAACACCTTATTTTTAATTTTTTCATTTTTAGAAGTATTTTTTGTTTTTACTATTTATGAACATTTACCCAAATTTTTTATATTAAAAATTTTCAAGCATGAGGGCTGAAAAGAGGGCATTTGCCGCTCGGAACTGTCCGGATTAAAAACTTCAAATTATTTTTCACATAAAAAAAGTAACAACAATAATAAATAATAATAAATAATTTTTGATTTAAATTTATTAAAAATTATACATTTATTTATTCATTATAGCATTAAATAAATTAACAATTGAATTTCTAAAATTTTTGTTAAAAAAATAGTTGATAAAAAATTGTACAATAAAGACAAAATTGGTTGAAATAATGAATATCCAAAATACTTGGCTTGCTCCTTCACCAGGTGTAATCCAAACCAACGATTCCGAATCAATTAAATAATAAGCTATTTTTTTATAATTTAAAATTAAATTTATAAGTCTGCATATAATAAATAGACTGCTATTTAACACAATAAATATTAGACTTTTTTCCTTGCTGGTGCCTCCATTTGTTTTGCTCTTATTTAAGATAAGTTGTTTCTTCTTTTCCATTGTTTTTGACACAAAAATAATCAATTTAACGTTTAAAACAAGTATTATTAATGACACCAATACATAAAATACATCTTGAATAATGCTTAATTTGTTTCTAAATGAAAAGTACCATTCTGCATTGGTCGATCTTTTTCCTATGATATCAATATGGTGTATGTTTAAAACAGTGCTAGCCATAGTAATTAATAGGATAATTGTGGTTGGGTTGAATTTTTTGTATGCTTTATTGCTAGCCACGAATAAATAGCGTTCTAAGACCATGCAAAAATTGGCCATTAGACCACCGCTAATCGATACATAGGAAATATAATTTATTATTTGTGTTTTGAACACAAATATTGCATTGTTGCCAAAACGAAAATCAGAATCACAAGAAATGTCTTCAACTTGAGTATATAAATCAGATGAATATTTAAATAGTATGTTAAAACCAAGTGTAAAAATCGATATTGACTCAAAGACTATTTGAATTTTTAAATAATCGTACATTAATTCTTTATAATTTGATCTAGACAAAGCATAAAAGCTAAAAATGTTCAAAGGTAATCCGAACATAAACACTAGAAACATCAAAGCTACTTCAAACATTAGAACTGGACATGTAGAGTTTTTTTCCATTGTGCAATTAAAGTAATAACTAGGCTTTTCTAATTTGCGACCACAATCGGTCAATTTTTTGCCAAAATTACACTCTCTTATTCTGTAATCAATATTTTCAAAGCAATTATGAACAGATGGTGTTCTCATCGACAAATTGTACTGTTGTACTGAAATGAAAAAATTTTCCAGCTTGTAGTTGATCAACAACCACAATAGAGTGCATGTGCATTGCATATTTTGCTTCGAATTTATCACTGGAAAAACAAAGTTGTTGTGTGGAAAATCTTTAAATTTACAAAAATCCTCATCAGGATAATTGTACTCTTTCTTTAAATCATTTAGAACAAGATAAATTTTTAAAAAGTAATAATTAGAAGCTCTAAGTTTTTTGATAGAATTGCAATCGCTTAGATCGCCTATTAGAGAAAAAAAGTTTAATTTAGCCAGCCATTTCATGTCAGATTGATGGACAAATTGCTCAAAATTATTCAAGTCTAGGACAACTAGTTGAAGATTCATAAAAGTAGTGAATGTTAATGGATGAATATAAGTAATGGACGAGTTGAGAAATTTTATTTCTTCAACAAGCGAATGGGTTAAATTGTTAAAATTGTACACATCAATTTTTCCATTAAAATTGTGCACTACATACTTTTTTATAATAAGATTACTATTAATATAATAGATGTATTCTATTTTACTCAAAGCATAGTATTTGGGCAATTTTTGTACGGATTTAAATTCAATTGTGTCTAAAAATGAATTGTACAAAAAAAATGGACAAGATTGATGCGGATATGTGACATTTGTTAGTTTCAAAAATGAAAAAGTATTGTTATTTTGAAAATTGAAATTCTTTAAAAAATAGTCTTTTAAGCTGTAGCAAGTATTTTTGTCTGAAAGACTACTTCCATTGAAATAGAAGTCCATGTAACTGTTTTCAATGCTGGTTTCGTTGAAAATATTAAATAAAGAACCAAAATGGTTGAGATGAAATTTTAAAACATTGGTTATTATCAGACTCTTATTTCTTAAATGCTTGTTTTTGTCTGATATATTGAAATAGAGCTCATTGTTAGATGAGTTTATTTTAATTGTTTTAAAATGAGACACTGATTCAAGAAAATGGCTATCCAACACAAAATTTGTGCTAAAATTACACGCTATTTGGGTTGAAATTTGCCAACAAGTTAATGTCGAACGCTTAAAGCTTATTACAATTAATATTAAAAAATAAATAATTTTCATTTTTTTCTCTTGAAAATTTGAAATTTGAAATTAATGAAAATTTAAGCATTACTAAAAAATACTTTAATCCTGAGAGTAATTTTAGATTTAAATAAATTTATTAAATTACTTATAGACAAAATAAATTTTATATGAAAATATTTGTATCTTTTTTCAAAATAATTACATGATATTTGTATCTTGTAATTATCTTTAAAAAACAAACAAGATCAAATAAAAATATTTTTTAAAATTTTATTAGAAACTAGCAGTTGGGAAAAATTAAATCTACTCTAATATATGATAGAAAGCTTGTTGCTTTGGGAATTTAATCGATAAAGACTCTCTTGTCCTTTCTTCACATAATCACATTGCAAAATAATTTATTTCAAAGATTCATTTACGAATGAGCTTTGTATGAAGGAGAGATTTTTTGATAAAAAAAACATTCTCTTCATAATTTACTAAATAAAGTAAATGAAGGTCAAAAATTTGAAAAATTTTCAACTAAAAAAAATATCTTAAAAGAAGCTATTTTTAATTAAGATATAAAAAAATATTCTTCAAAAAAATAAATATCAAAACACAATTTAGTATAAATTCGAATCGAAATAGAAAATTATTTAAATTTAAAAAAAAATGAAATTTTTACTTTTTGCTTCTCTTATTGCTTTATCAATTCATTGTTTCAATGCACAGCAAAACATTAAAATTGATCAGATGAGAGAATTTATTAAACAGTCACAAAATAGCCAACAAAAAATTGACATTGATCAAAAAAGAAAATTTGTTGGTGAACAAGGACAACAGGGTGGTCAACAAGGTCAGCAAGGACAACAAGGTGGTGAAAAAGGACAACAGGGTGGTGAAAAAGGACAACAGGGTGGTCAACAAGGACAACAAGGTGGTCAACAAGATCAGCAAGGACAACAAGGTGGCCAACAGGGAAGTCAACAAGATGGTCAGCAAGGCAAATCTAAACAAAAAGTAAAAATTACACAAAAAATCTGAATAAAGAAAGTGCTTTATGATTTTTACAAGAAATAAAATAAAAATATAATGAAAAAAAGATTTTTTTTTTCAAAACGGCCAAATCTTTTTGGTTTTTAATAAAAAAAAATAATATGTTGTTATCATGAAATTTTTTTCTTATAAATTTAGAATTTAAATGATTAAATAAAATTTTTAAATTTTAACAATCTAGTTGAAATATAGCTATCCAAGAAATAAAGAAAATAAATTCAAAAATTGAATTATTAATTTTCTGTAAAGAATTAATACTAAGTTAGTATTAAAATTCATAAAAATTTTTATAAATATTTTTTCAACAAAATTTGTTCAATTAGTTTATTAAATTATAATTTTAAAATTTCAAACCGTATTCCTTTGTTTTTAAACGCTGACCAAAACTCGAATATGATGATATTCTATTTTAATGTTACATTAAATCATATTATTTGAAAAAGAAGCGGATACAAACCAAAAAAATAAAAAATTAATTCTTATTTAATTATATTTTTAAAATTTTTTCACGACACTTAAATTTAAATAAAAAAATTTATTTTTTGAAAAAATAATTTATTATTTAATAAGCGATTACAGATTTTTCTTGAGCATTAAATATCAATAAATACAAAATAAACAGAGTTTTAAAAAAAAATTTTGTTTTTTTTTCTCAATTAAAAAGAGCTTGTAAAAAGCTAAATTAAAATAAATTTAATTATACGATCAAAATATTATAACTTTATTTTAGAATTTTATTTTTAAGTTCATGCTTCATCTTTATTTTTTTACTGACCAATTTTTCAATCTTGCTGAAAAAATTTTATTCTTTCTTTTACAGAAAAGAATGGGGGCATATGTGTGTTTTTACTTAATATTTTGACTCATTTAATAAAATTTTTCAGCTAATGCCGAATTCCAGAATACAACCTAAATTCGTGTCTATAAATATTCTATAATTTAAATATATATAAGGCAAACAAATTTACTCTTATTAAATTTAGATATATTTTGTGTTAAAAAAAATGAAAAACATAATATTTTTAGTTTTAAATTTAGCTTTAATTGTTTATTGTCAAAATGAGAATGAAATCGTACAAGAAATGAGTTTAATAGATCTCTTGAAATTATTTCCTCAAATTCAACTTCAAATAGTACATGTGGCATCAGGAAAAAAATCAAGCAACGAATCAATTTCACATAGCATTGATCAAGCCCGAACTGATGACTTTGTGAAAAATCGACTAAAAAGAGACCAAGAAGTTCAGGTCGATCAACTAAAAAAAATTGTTCAAAACTTTCCAAATGATGGTAGTAAACAATTTGTTATGGTTGAACAAAAGAAAGGACCAGTTATGTCTCAAATTGTTAAAGTTGAACAAATCAAGGATTCAAAAAATCAAAAGCAGCAACAGTCACAACATGATCAGATGCCTCGAATGGAACAGCAACAACAACATGATCAAATGCCTCGAATGCAACAGCAACAGCAACATGATCAGATGCCTCGAATGGAACAGCAACAACAACATGATCAAATGCCTCGAATGCAACAACAACAGCAACATGATCAGATGCCTCGAATGCAACAGCAACAACAACGAGAACAAATGACTGAACAGCCATATCAAGAAATCAAACAAAAAGCATATATCTATTAACAAAGTAAATAATCAAACAAACCGACTGGTATTATCTGTAAATTAGAGTGCTTTTTTTTTTAATAAAAATAAATTTTTGCGTCTAAATGCTAATTGTAACACCTTGGTCTAAGTAATAATCAAACTTATTCTAATATTAACAAAGGCGTTAAATTGAGATCTGTGAAAAATTAAAATATGAAAAAAATTTTAAATAATCTTTTGGGTATAAGATTTATTGCATAAGTAAACATTTTATGTTTGCAAATTTCCAAAAATCTATGCATGCCATATTTTGCAAAATATTGGGATATGGCTATGTGAATTTTGGTACAAAAAACAAAAACAAAAATTCTAAATTGAAAAAACTTTTTTAGTTTGACTCTTGAAACCTGTTCTGCAAATTGTATCACCTAAATTTAATATGTGTAAAAACTGTGCATCTATGCAAAACTCTATGCGCATTGCGAAATTATCAAAATTAAATTGCAAACTTTTTGCAGACTCTGGTTTTGTCTGATACAAACTATGTATCAACTGATACAATTTGCAGAATAAGTTTTAGACTTACAGAAAAAAAGTTGTTTTAATTTCAAATTTTTGTTTTTGTTTTTTGATCCAAAATTCACACTGCCTTTGCTACACCATAAATGTTCATTTAAAAAATTCTAAAAAAATGTTAAATTAAACTGAACAAAATTGAAGATTTTTATTTGGAAAAAGCTTTTGGCGTATAAAAAAAATTTTTGTAGTATAAACAAAATTTTATTTATTTTAGTTTAAAAAACAAATTATAATAGCATAAAAAGTCAATTAAATTTGAAATATAGAATAAAAGCATATCTCTTAGAATACCTTCATACATTAAAGAATAAAAATAGGTTTAAAAAAAATCAGTCAAGTTCCAAAGCCGCTCTTACCTTAGGTGAATACCTAGTTTTTTTTTGCTTGTTTATTTATATCAATTACCTCATCATCTTGTTTCTTTCAGGACCACTACCTCTTTTTCCTTTAAGAACCATTTTCAACATTTGCTTGGAGTTCCACATCATCAATATGAGGCTCAACAAGATCCACCTCAGGCTCAGTTTAATTAAAAAATAATTTTTTTTTGTAATTTTAGAAAAAATAATAGCATAACTAAACTGCAATTTTTTTATTCTTTAGTTACAAATGTTATATTTAAAAAAAATAAATAAATTTATGCTACATTTTATTTTCTTATTCTTTAAATTTTTTTTTTATTCTTCAGTTTTATTTTTTATTCGTCAAAAACCATCGTCCATTTTTATTTAAAATCCATTTGATTAATTAAATGAAAATTTTGTTCAAAAAATAAAGATAATAAAATTTATTTTAATATAAAAATAATTTTAATTTTAAATTTTAATATTTTTATTTAATTTCTTGATTCACAATAAGAATTTTGGGACAAAAATAAGTGTTGTGGCCTCGTAGGGGGGCAAAACTATAAATTGGTTTGAGAACGTTTTCAAATTAAAGTTAGATGTTAAAGCATTTATTATTTAAGCATTAATTATTTAAAAAAAACAGAAAAAACTACAAAGAAAATTACTAAAGCATGTTAAGTAATAGTGATATCATGCTAAAGAGTGAGGAGCTTCGGTATAGTTTGTAACATAAAGGAATAAATTGTTTTTTCTTTTTTTTTCTTGCTTCAAAATTTTTCTTTATTTTTGATAAGTTTATCTTTTGTTTTATACTAAATACTTGAGTTTAATTTTTTTACAGTTTTTTATTTGAAATGTTCAAAATAATTATTTTTTATTTATTTGTTTTTTGTACCGATACTTTTAGCTCCTTCAGATTAAAAAAATAAAATTTATAATCAAAATAAAATGTAGTAAATGTAACAATAATCAAATTTTTTTAAAAAAGAAAAATAGAAAAATATCATGAAATAAATATGATGAAATTAAGAGTAACAGGATACATGTGTTAAAATATCTGATGGCTCAGGAAAAAAGAAAGAAATAGTAAGGTAGCAATTACACAATGTTTTCGGGTATTCGATATATCTTGATTCGAAACCTGATTTGTATTCCTTCATCATTCTGACAACTAATGGAATTGAATGACTCAAACCTGTCCCACATATCTCACACTCAACTCAAAAAATCGATTCGAGACTTTTAGTAATTTAAGTTTATTAAAAGCTTGATGATGCATCATATTGTAGGAAGTATCATATTTGATCCACATAATATTAATGCATACTATATAAAAAAAAGATCTTACTAGATAAAATGTATTAAATGTACTATATAAAAATATTATTTACTAGATAATAAATTTAACACCTAGATAAAATTATTAACTAATAGAATTAATAGACATATTCATAGAGAAAAAAATTTAAATGCTAGAAAATTTTATTAATTAACTAGATAAAAAAAATTGTCGAGTTTAATGGAGAATGGTTTCATACACAACTGGTCAAATGAAAGAGATCCAATTGATAAATTTGATTTGAAAGAGAGAATTCGAAATATTGTGAATTCTCAGCAAATGTCAAATCAATACCATATACAATAACATATAAACAAATAAACAATACAACAGAAATTATTCATGAAAACGAAGAGCAAGAAGAATCAAACCACGTTGAATTAAAAATTACTGCTGGTGTATAAACAACTCAACCCATACGTGGTAGTAGTAGACCAAAAAAAGTTTCAACGATGTTTAAACAACTTGACTCGTGCAATAAAAAAAGAAAAAATAAATCACTCATTTATTCATTTATTCATTTAGTTTTTTTGATTTTCTTATCTATCAGATAATATCTTTATCTGTTAAAAAATATTTGTATTTGGTGTTTTGTCTTTTTTTTCTATTTGTTAATAAAAATATTTAGTTGATTTCATCTTTTTATCTATTATAATTAATTCTATGCCCTTTTAATCTAAGGCTAGATCTTATTGTGATTATGTATTCTGAATTGCTTGTAATTTTTTGATATTTTTTTCTGTTTATGAATTCAAGCAAGGAAAAGAATAGTCTAAGATTGATTCGACTAAGGATTTATAAAGGATTATAATGACTTACAATGACTAAAAACAGAAACATTCTCATATTAATTTTTTTAAATTAAAATTAAGTTCTACAAATACAACATGGTGCAATTCTAAATTCTAGAATAATAAATTGATAAAAAATAATTTTATTTGATAATAAGAAAACTATTTATTTAAAAGAAAAAAAAGTTAATTCAATTTTTTTTTTCAAATTCATTCAAAATTTGACTATAATTCAAAGCAAAATTGAAAATTTTTATTTCATTTATTTTGATGTTTGAATTGTTTTTATTAGGGCTATTGAATTTTAGTTTTCCAATACTACAATAATTAGCATTTTCAACTTCATTCAAATTGTTTACACAAGCTTTAAACAAACCATTTAAATAAATTTGCCCAATATTTTTTTTTAAAGTAAAAGCAATGTGAAACCAATCTGTAAAGTTTTGTTCTTTTACCACTATAAATGTGAAATTTTGCTTAATTTCGGATTGAATTCGAACAGAAATAGTTTTTAAATTCAAAATTGTAATTCTTATTATATCATGAGTTTTTCCACAACGAAATATTCTAATAAATTGATTGTCATCCATGAGCTTAACCCAGGCCATAAAGGTAAAATTTTCATTTAGAACCACATTGTCTGGCAAAATAACATTTCCTCCTTCCAATCTTAGCGCAAATTTATTCAAAATTGATTTATCATTTGTCATGTAAAAATTGTAGCCATTTGATATTTTCTTTCCAGTTATAATGTCAAAAAAATGACCTGAAATAGACCAGTAATGCATGAGGCCCTTGATATTGCATCCATTTGGGATGAAACTAAATTTGAGTTAAAAAAAAATTTTTTTTTCATATTTTATTTACTTTTGGTCATTTGAAATGACATTTGAAGTTTTTGAAAATTTAAATACTGGCACACTTTGGTCATCATTAAGAAAACACAAATTTGTTTCGAAATTGAATTGTGCAATTGAACAATTTTCTCTAGAGTTACATTCTTTCACACATTGCATCAAGTTATAGGCCTTGAAATAAATGCTAGTCGAAAAATTAAGATTGTCTATTTGACAAGGCAATGACTTGTAAACTGAACCATCAATTCGAAACACTTGGAATAAGATTAAATTTAAGAAAAATTTTTCCATTTAAAAAAAATTTTTTGTATTAAAAATTTTATTTAGCTAAAAAGTGATCTTAAATTTTTGAGTTAATAAAAATTTTTTCTAGTATCTTTGTATCGATTTATTTTTGTTAATATTTTGTTAATTAGCTGGCAACTTTTTCCATACTAGTTAAAATTTTTTACATTATAAAAAATTAATTAGTAAATTTTTCAAAAGTTATGTCAATCTTTTGAATCTAGAAATCAAACAAACTAAAAAAATATCAGTAAATGCACTATAAAAAATCGATATTTTAACATGAGACGACTTTCTGATGTGCTTAGATTCATTGATTCAAGAATTTTTCTAAACAATTATAAATAATTTTTTATTAATAATGTTTTCTAGATTGTATGTAAAGAAAAAAAAAGTATTCTTAATCTGTACCATTGTAAGAGCATGTAGCATTCATTCCATTTTTTGTGACAAGGATTTTTTAAACATTGGTCGGCTGGCTGTAAAATTTCAATCAGGTGGAATAAAGACTATTCAGATGACCATGTGTTGATAACAAATACATAAGCTAATAAACACCTGAAAACGCAAGATCTAGCGAATAATGCTTAACCAATTGAACTTGAAATAAACAGGACCAAAACCAAAGTAATGTGTATAAACACGAAACTTATGTCAGAGATGTCTGAAGCTGACAGTAAAAGTACTTAGGATAGAAGAAAATCAAATAACAAAAAGAGACCTGCAATGGACATCGCAAAGCAGACGAAAAGGGGAAAGACCAGAGATGACTTGGAGGGAAAAAATTATGAGAGAGCTCACTGAAATGAAATGGCATGGGATGAAGCAAGGGTAAAGGCAAAAAGTGGTCGAATTTCGACGAGATGATGAATCAAATTTACAGCATTCACCGCGTGAAATACGACGAAAACGACTGGACGTTAAGCTCTTGTACTTGTTGGTTTTGGCTTAAGCACTATAAATGTCATCATCAAATTGCAATCGCAGCACGCAAGAAAAAGTGTAATTTTGACTCTGTCGGTATGGATATCCCAATTCAATCGAATCGAAGAAAAGGAAGACCAAAAAAAACACTAAAGGCTCTCCTTTTTCAAACAATCGATACACAAGCTTCAAGTTCGTCTCCAAAGGGAATTGCATCTGACGAAGATTCAGAAGATGAAGTATTGTCAAAAAAACCAAGAATCGAATCTGATCAGAACGAAGCGTTTGACAGCGAGTCAAAATCATGCGAAAACTGTGGCAGTAAAATGACGAAAAGAAGATATTGGACTTGTCCGAACAAATGTGGTAAAAAATAATTATTTTGTTTTCTTTTAATTTTTTGTGTGGTAAAAAAAAATTTTTGTGAAATAAAAAAAAATGATATAGTTTTTATTTAATATTTGTGTTTTTTTTAATAAATATGTGTTGAAATATACAAAAAAAAGGTTTTTCTTAATTTTAATGGATATTTTTAATAATTGTGGTTTTTTTAATAAAATTGTGGTATGTAACTTAAAAATTGTGGTATTTTATTAAAAAATTGTGGTATCAAAAATGATTTCGCGAATAGGAACTATTGATTTGAGAAGTAAATCTAATTGTACAATGATACCATAAACAGATATGAAATAAAAATTGTCTGTTATAAGTTAAAAAATTATAAAATAATTTTAAAAATTAAATAAAATAGAGATTTGATTGTTGGTACCAATATTGTTGAATTTTTGGAAGCAGCTTCTGTTTTCCTACTCTATAATAACATCTTTTATTTTTTTAAATAAAATTTTTAAAAATATTTTTTTTTCCTTTAACTCGAACTCTTTTATCAGTCCCGTTATGTTAGGACAATTCTTTTTTAAAAAAAAAAATTTATATTTATTTTAAAATATTATGAAATTTATTCAAATAAAATAAGATAAATTAATTTAGAAAAAAAAAGTGTTCATAATTAAGATTGAGTTAGAGCTGAAGGCTGCGAAGGTGGTAGAATGTGTCCTCCTTTGCGTGACAAAATAGAAATTTCGGCTTTAAGAGCTTCGATCTCTTGAGCCTGCAGTTGAACCAAAGTGTGCAATCTTCTTCGTTCTTCAAGTTCTTTTTTCGATGTACTAGTCATCTCTTGTCCCAAACTTCTTTGCTTATTGTCCAAATCATTCTCAAGTTTTTTGCTCTTAGTCAAAAGCTCAACCATTTCATTAATTCTAGTCGTGTTTGCCTTCAACAATTCGATTGACTCGTCCTTCTCCGAGTTAATTTTGTCCAACCATTCGCGCATTACTCTTTCATGTTCAAATTCATTCTCAGCCATTTTCTGTTTTAACTCTTCAATTTGCTGATTAACAGCGATTAGCTCAATTTTTTCCAAATCAACTATTTTTCCGTATTTGTCAATCATCATTTTGTTACACAATTCGTCTAGCCTGCCCACATACTCGTCCATTTTTCTCTTGTCTCTAATCAATTCAACATGTCTTTCCTTTAAATTTCTGAATAGCTTTTTCTCAGAAGCTTTCTCCACTTCGAGCTCTTTGATGCGAGTCTGCAATCGGTCCAAATTTTTGGCATCAAAAGCCAAAGCTTGGCCTAAATCGGACGGAAATCGTCCCCTATTCAAAAATTGAATCTGAGCCAAGCGCAATATTACTACTATGTCCAAATCGTTGATTTTTTTTTGTTTTTCTTTTTGAAAATTTTCCAACTCATGCTGCGCTTGCTTGAGAGCATTTTCTATTATTTTTCCCCTCTTAATCAAACCGTCCTGGTCCTTTTTGAACTGTTCAAATATTTTTTTCTCTTCGGCAATTTGTTCTTCAAAGTCCAATCGTTTCTCTCTCAGTTGACATACTTGGTCGTACAACTCTTGTCTCAAGCCAGAAGGGCAAATGTCCAGGTCGAGTTGTTCGCGGCCTTCGGCCTCGCTGTCATCATCATCAAAGTCTTCGTCATCGTCATCATCGTCCTCGTCTTCTGACTCCTCTTCGGACTCTTCATCCTCTTCAGCGCCATCTACTTTTTTCTTTCTCTTTATGCGACGCTTGTACACTTTGTTCAAAAAGTCTCCATATTTAGTCTCATCATGGATCATGTGAACAAAATTATGATACAAATGCTTCAAGCCTTCGTCTAACTTTTCAATATCCTTTTTTTTTAGATCAGTTTTTGATTGTATTTCAGCTAATTTGCCTTGCATTTCAATATGTTCATCTTTTTTCATAGACAATTTTTGTTCTAATTCATTTTCTGTTTTTTCAAAGTCTTTTAGGAGCAAAAATTCCTCAAATATAGTCACGTGACGCAAGTCGGCTTTTTTCATGTAAATGGAAATGCGTGCCTTGTCATGTCTGAGAACTTTTAATTCAGCATCAAAGAGCTGAATTTTTTCCTCGATTGATTTGATTATTTGCTTTTGTTCATAATGTAGACGTATTTCTTTGGCTTGGGCCGACTGTTTCATCAAATTGGACATTGTTTCTTTATTGTGCCACAGTTTTTTAAGACCATCAAAATTAGTTCTTTTTTTAGCATGTGTTGTTTCGATTTTTTTCGTCTGTGCTCCGTTTCCGAATCCTCCGAAGCCGCCCGAGCCCGATTCTTCATCATTAGCTTTGTTCTGTTTTGATTCCAGCTCCTTTTTGAATTCAATTAATCTTTCTCTCGTCTGCTGATATTTTCTATTCACAAAATATAATTTTTAGTAGATTTTAAAATTTTTATTCTTATTTTTTTTTATGCAAGAGCCAAGAAAATCTATCAAAACATTTACCAATTTATTCAATAAATACCAAAGAATCTGTTACCTTCTTTAATCAGTTATTCATCAGCTTATTAACTGATGCACAAAGATAAGCAATAATTACGCTTCGAAATGCTGACAGATACATTTAATAACGGGTGATGCATAAGTAAATGGACAAAAGTTAAGTTAACTTGTCTGATCATGCAAATGATCGGAGGATCATATATATATTTATTTATAAACTGCTAAAAATAAGCTATAATATTAAAAAAAA
>PJRA01000244.1:105589-120303 GCA_016987375.1 Brachionus koreanus
TAACGATGGAGATTTTCATTATTTAAAAATCATAATTCTATTCAAAAATAATTTCTTTACACTTTACAAAAATCCATAACTTAATATCATCTTTAATTTTTGAGATATTCGTTTTTAATTTTTGTCCATTTACTTATGCATCACCCGTTACTAGGCTTACATCTTAAATTAATTATAAGCTTGTGTTCTGTACACGAGCATAAATTAGTATTCCATTCTTAGAACTTCAGAAGGTTCAATCATCTCAATAAAGCTTTTAAAGACTAAATATTATAGTCACTATAAACCGGTTAAAAATCTTACAGCAAAATTAAATTTTAATTGAATTTCTAAAAACTTGTTTTTACAAGACATTGTGAAATTTCATACAAAATTTCCAATTCAAAAAAGTAAATAATCTAATACCTTTTGTTCTAATGGCCAAAGATTTGTTCTGCAGATGAAACAAATTTAATCAACCGTTGTTTAACCTAAAACGGAAGTCAACAAAATTTCACTCAATAAAAAAATATTGAAAATTAATCGCCATTAATTTGTACACATTTTGCAGAATGTTTCATGTTTTATCTGCAGAGCAAATCTTTAACTAATATAGATCTATTTAAAAATCATTCAATTTTGCAAACTGAGTTTAAAAAGTTTTGTTGATTAAAAATTATTTTAATAATATGTAAAGTAAAAATTGTCAGAAATCGTTACAAAAATATAAATTATTGATTAGTTAAACTCATACAATATCAATCTGAAATTGAAAACAGATCATTTTGAAAAATTTAATTATTTTAAAAAAATTCTTGTTGTGTAAAGAATCTGTTAGTTAAATAATTTGTTATGTGTGAAATTAGACAATAAGAGAATTTAAAGCATATAAATTTAGACTTTTTGAAAAATTTATTATTTAAAAAATAAAGGTCTAACTCACTGTTCAGGTATTTCTTCAAGTTGCATTGTTGGCCGTTCAATGGGTATAGATTGGACTTGATCAAGGATGTAGTGAATTTGTTCTAGTCTATCAATAGCTGAGTTTATTTCGTCAACTAAGCATTTTTTTTTGTCTCGCAGGGTCAAAACTTTTCTATTAAAAATCATTTGATTACTGTTGATCTAACAGAAAAAAAAAACTTAAAATTAAATAAAATATCAAATTTAGTATTTTATCTTACAAATTTTTTAATCATCATCAATCTTTCGACAGCTTTGAAAACATTCATGCGATCATTTTCAGAAACCACATAGTCATCACTAGACTTGAGCTTAAAATCACCAATTGTTCTTTCGGCATTTTGAATGTTTTCAAGATCAATGGGATTTTCATATCCATCGGGTAGCTTTGACTTCATCAATTCTTGCCACTCACGTTTTCGTTTAAGTCTCTTATTTCGTCTTTCTTCCATTTTTTTAAGAGCTCTTTCAACCTTGGCAGCAGTGTTGCCTCGCAACTTACCAAATATTTTTTTCATTTGATCCATGATACTTTGACCTTGTAACAGGCTGTTTTCACTTTCCTCAGATTTTGCATCCAAAATACCTAAATAACAAAAAGAATGAAGCCCATTTTTTTTAATTAAATTAACTAAAGCTAAATCAAGAGTATACAAGAGCATTATTTTTAAGCTAATTTTATAGATAGTTGAATAATTCATAAGCTTTTTTTATTAAGCTTTACTATTTTCGTACTATAAAGATCGTCAAAACTAGATCTAGAATTATTATCATTATCATCTAAAGTACTAGATGTATCTAATTTTTTTTCTAGAATGTTAAATTTTTGACCATCTAAATTTAAACCTTGACTATCGGCATTTAGAATTTCCGAAACTAAAATGAGACAAAGTTAAAAAATTTATTCTTAAAAATTCTATTTAAAATTAATTTATTTTAAAGCACGTCTCTAACTTTGTCAAAGAAATTCAAAAATGTGAACTGAATTTTGACTTGATTCAAGTCATTTGGCAAAGTTAAATTTTTTATCAAATTTCATTTTTCAAATATGATCAAAAAATTTTAAATGCGTAATTAAATTTCTTAGAAGATTTTTAGATTTTTTTTTAAATTTCAAAGCTTTTTGTTATTGTGAAATTTAAATAATAAAAAAGTTAAAAATTCTAAACAAGTTTTCAGTATAAAAATATTAATTTTAATTTTATTCATGAAATGTTTTAAAAATCATGTAAAAATTACCAGTAAAAAAATTAATTATCTTGAAAATCTTTTTATCTTAATTACTAATTAAAAGACAAATATAAAAATATTAGATGATTTTGATCATTTCAAATAAAAAAACAATGGAATTCAAAGGTGTTAAACGAAAGATAAACTTAATAACAATAAAGGTAAAATTTGAAGCATTAGAAAAAAAAGAGATGGTTGGATCAAAAACAAGGAAAAAATTGAAGAATGGAGAATAATTTGGATGTAATGTTAAAAAAGCAGTTAAAAATAACTAATTTTTTTAAATGATAGTTTTTTCCTACTATCTTTTATTAATACTATAATAATATCTTTTATTTTTTTATTAAATTTTAAAAATTAAACAATTTTTTCCTTTATTACGCTTAACTCGAACTTTTTGCTCGGTCCCGACGAGTTCGAGTTAACCATGATTTACTGTATTAAAATAAACAGTTTTGAATGGTTTTCAAAAAAATCAAATGTTTAACTGTTTGCTTATTTAATTCTAAAAAACTTCATAAAGTGAAAACTTTTAAATTATTGTACTGTTACGGCATTAAAAACTATCAGCAACAGAAGTAGTTCGTGAAATATGTCAAGTGCAAGGTGAAAATATACTTTAACTAAGATACAAGATTGTAAAAAAATTAATAATGGTTATATGAGCATTCAGAGGAAGAGAAACTCAGATAAACAAGCAGTCACCTTAACGTGATTATCAAAGCCAACAGGTGCCTATTTCGATATTCAATGAAGCATTGATCAACCAGCTCAGCCAGTCGTGAAAACATGGTGCTTTGATGAAAAAAGGATGTTATGTAGAAGATTTGTTAAGGGATCGAAATTTTTACTCTTCCAGCATATAGCCAGACTACTCTCAGTTAGTTATTCAATTTAGAGAATAATATTTTATATTTTGAAGATTAGCTAAATTTTATTTTATTTTTTTTGATAAATTAAAAATAGAAAAAAAAAGCAACATATATAGGGTCACAGATCACATAAAATTAAGTGAAAAAAAAACTAATAACTTTATTTTTAAGTCTACCAAATTCAACTAAGGATTTAAAATTAAAAGAAATTGACAAAAACACTGAAAAAAGTTCATTCTGTTCTTTAATGAATTTTGGCCATCAATTAATTGACAGACAAAAATATGTTACCTTCTTTAATCAATTATTCATTAGCTTATTAGCTGATGCACGAATATAAGTAATTATTGTACTTATCGGGTATCTCAGAAGCTAGATGCTTCGAAATTCTGACAGATATATTTAATACTAAGCTTACATCTTGACTTAACATATAGGTATAAATGAAGATTCCATTCTTAGAACTTCAGAACGTTCAATTTCTTAAACAAAGCTTTTAACAATATAGTATGTTGCAAAAGTTTAGAAATTTGGGTACTTGTTAATGTTTTGATTATTTTTTTATATACATGTTCTAAAAAACTCTAATTCAGTTAAGACAAAGTCTAACTTTGAGTTTTGACAAACTCTGGTTCGAATAGTTCTGATAAAATTAACTGTTCATTCAATTTGTTTTCTTAATTGATTGAGGAATAGTTTACCACTGTTGTAAGAAATGGGAGGCAAAGCCATTGATTTTAGTAAAATAAAAAACTAAAATTTTCGGTTATTTATTTAACTTAAATGTCCGACCAATTTTAACTAAATATGCTTAATCAAAATATTCACAAATAACATAAATTGATTTTACATTAAGTCAAATTTTTTATAAAAATCATAAAAAAAATTATTTTCGTTTACAATTTGAATTTTACAGACTGACTTCTCTTTACTAATGCATTTTGTATGTTAACATGTATTTATTTTTGTAATATTTGCTAAAACATTAACTAAATCTGCTGGACCCCTATTAACATCAATGAATATTTTGATTAAGCATATTTAGTTAAAATTGGTCGGACATTTAAGTTAAATAAATAACCGAAAATTTTAGTTTTTTATTTTACTAAATGTAATTTTTTTTTACCATTTAGCTCATATAAATAGCTTTACTTAATGCGCATGACATATATATTGTATTCTTATTAAACCGGTTACAAATGAGATCTAATTGACAAGATAACTTTTGGATCGACAAGCAATCTAATTTGATAAAAAATTAATTTTTCTCACAAACCCAAAAGAGGAAGGCCAAAAAAGCAAAAGGCAGCTTTGTTCTACAAAAACGATTCTAATTTGAGCAGTTTAGATAATAAATTCGAATTATTGAAAGCATATGTGAAACAAGAGATGTTTATAAAATTATTTTGTTATTTAAATAAACATTTTTGTCACTTAAATTACAAAATTATAAATAGTCACATCATCAAATATGTTTGTCAGTCTGCTAGTTATTTATGGTCAGATAAATTTGTCATCTCCAAAAAATTTAAGCCATCAATTTTTAGCATTTATGCTTTCGTTTTTTTGCAAAATCAATGGCTTTGCCTCCCATTTCTTACAACAGTGGTAAACTATTCCTCAATCAATTAAGAAAACAAATTGAATGAACAGTTAATTTTATCAGAACTATTCGAACCAGAGTTTGTCAAAACTCAAAGTTAGACTTTGTCTTAACTGAATTAGAGTTTTTTAGAACATGTATATAAAAAAATAATCAAAATATAAACAAGTACCCAAATGCGAAATTTAAAATAGATGCTTTGAAAAAGAATATCAATATTATTAGAACATTGAGTATGATGGTGATATCGATGTAAAAGAATTTTGGAGAAAAATAAAATTTACTTTTTTTGGGATGTTTAATTTAGCAAAAAAATTGCTGTGACTCAATTAAAAAATATTTAAATAAATTAAATTAAATAAATAATTTTAAAAAATTTAACTATTACTTTTTTATGGAATGAGAAGTGCTTTTTGATTTAAATTTTAATTAAAAAACATAAACTAACCTTGTGCATCTAGATTCTCTTTAGTCTTTTGTTTTTCAAGCAATTTAGCCAAATACTGATTTTCCAATTCTGTTTTATAATCTTCCATGTCCTTGGGCAAAGCCACTGTTCGAAATGTAGTCACATTGATTGACTTGTCAAACGAATGAACAACTATATGATCACAATCAATGGCATCTTTGAATTTAGATTGAACTTTTTCTAACATTAGTCGACACTTTTCCGACTGCCAAGCAAGCTCACGATAAGTCAAATCAATTTTTTCATTTATTTGCTTGATGACATGCTCCTTGATTGATTCTTCGAGCATAAATTCGTCTTTGCTTAGTTTTAGTCTTGGCACCAGCTGGTCATTTTGTGTAGTCAAATCTTTGTACAATTTTCTCAAGCCATTTATTTTGTGTCTCATGTCAGCTTTTTTGCCCTCAGCTATGGCAATCATTTTGTCATATTCGGACTTTTGTTTCGCCTGTTCGATGCTATACGCAGCCGGATCATCAATGTCAACCGCTTCTTTTACCTGACTCTTGCAAACAATTTTTATTTTTTCTTTTCTGGCTTTTTCCAAGTCGTCTGGCGACGAATTGAACAAAATTCCGAATATGTTGCTGTCAGCGCCTATGGAGAACAGAAATTTTTCATCATAGCTGAGACACACATTTGTCACGTGGCCATAATCGGTGTCATGATAGCCAAATGACCAGTAGTGTTTGATGTCTTCGATTTTTTTCGACTCTTCCATCGGACTAACTCGAAGAACGCCGTTTTTTTCGCCCATTATAGAAAATTTTTTTGATTTGCTTAAATAAATTAAATTTTTTTTAGAAAATTTTTTTTTGATAAAAATAATTTTTTAACATCAAAACTTACTCATAAATCATGCATGTTAAAGGAATATCTTCAGAATGGGTTAGATCTGACATTAAGACAGGCACGCCACGAATCGGCTCATCAATTTTATCCGGTGACATTTTGGCCTTTTGTGCTTCGTCCAAAAATTTGCATTCATACAAATATCCGGCATCGTAGTCGTCCATTGAAAGCCAGAAAGTATCTTGAGAGCTGTAAAGAGCCCAACAAATTTTGCTCGGCGTTTCAGGAATGTAAGGCTTCCATTCGTCCTCTTTAGGCTTTGATTCTTCGTCCTCCTCATCTTCGCCATTCTCTGCTTCTTCTGATTTTTTTTCCTCGGCCTTTTTCTTTTTTTTCTCTTCTTCTTCGTCAATGCCCCTTAGTCGTCTCAGTTCCATTTCTTTTTTGAGCCGTTCTTCTTCTTCAATTCGTTTTCTTTCAAGTTCTTCTTCATGCTTTAGAGAAATAATACAATTAAAATAAAAAAAAAATTTTTTTCTATTTTTTCAAGTTTTTATTACTCTTAAAAAAGACTTTATTGATTTGAATTGATATTTCCTGTGTTTAAGATTTAGTTCTATTAGGTAGGTTTTTGTTACATCGTATGAGCCAGGAACAGGTGCCTCAAATTCATACACAGCTCCGTTTTCCATACAAACCAAAAGTCGATTTTTATGCTTAAATTAAACAGGAAGTAAAATATGGTTCAAGTATGCATTGATGATTTTTTACATAATCAGCAGGAGTCCATGTCATAAAGGTCACTTTTGATGGTAGATTTACAAATCCTATTGGCGATCGGGTGTTTTGTTTGTTACTGAAAAAGAACACTGTTTTGTCATCACTCTAAAAAATAAAAAAAAATTTTTTTTAACTGATTTAAAACATTTTTAATTTGTATAAAAATTTTCGAAAACTAAAATGCTGAAAATAACTAAAATGCAATAGATACTAAATTTTGTCTCTCTAATCATTAATTTTATCTTTTCATTTTTTGATTAATTAAAGACTAAAGATTTTTATAAAAAATTACAAATATTTTCTATTTAATTTCGAGTTCATTTGCTAAAAAGAGCAAAAGCATCGAAAAATTGCTTAGAAAAGATTGTTTTTTAACACTCAAAAAACAATTAAACATTTAGATTTTTGTCTAACAGCATTTCTCGATTAAAGTATTTTAATGGTCTAGCTATTCAAGGCGCTTATTCAAGGTCAACACTTTCAACGTATTTTTTTTTTTAACCCTATTCTATCCTAGTGGATAATATAGATAATGGGGAGGAGCTAATCTCCTTTTCAAGTGCCTTTTTGAGCAACAGCTCCGATCTGACACAGAGGCTACTGCATCGAGTTGATCATCTACACTGAAAATTTTGAACAGTCGAAACCGGTCCCCCATTTTTTGATGAAAGGGTTTTAAACATTTTCCTATTGATACATGAAATTTTTGTAAGAGAATTTTAAAAAATTGAAGGTTTTGAAGTTCTAAGTATGGAATCTGTATTTATACCATTTCGAAGGGCCTAACTTCTGACATACCTGAAAAGTAAGATTCTTAATTATCTTTATGCACCGTATTAGCTAAATGCTGATGATGTTAGCTGATAATTAACTGATGATAGAGGCAAGCACATTTCAATTTGATTTGTTTTGATCTTTTGAAATCTTCCAATAACATACATTTACTGGCAATGTGAATTTTGGAACAAAAAGCAAAAACAAAAATTTCAAATTAAAATAACTTTTTTTCTAAGGGTCCAAAAATAGTTGTGCAAAATGTATCAATTGATACAAGGTTTGTATCACCCAAATTTAGTTTGTGTAAAATCTCTGCAATTTAATTTTAATAATGTTCTAATGCTATATACTGTTTTGCACAATTGCACAGTTTTTGTACAGACCAAATTTGAGTGATACAAACCTTGTAACAGTTGATACATTTTGCAAAACTACTTTCGGACCTTTAGAAAAAAAGTTATTTTAATTTAAAATTTTTGTTTTTGTTTTTTGTTCCAAAATTCAATGCCCATTTACTAATTTAGTTGAATGGTATTATAGAGCTTTAAAAAAATATGTATTTGCTGATGTTGACAAATTTTCACAAAAACACAACTAAAATTTAAATACAAATAACTAAAGGGAGTAGTGGTTACATCCCAATGGACAATACAACGTCAGCCATGAAATTTGAGACTGAAAACCTTCGGGGAGGTAACAAGCAGAAAAATGGGATATTTACTGCGAAACACAGATGTAGAGTCGGAAACTCTTCCTGTATTCTGGATCTGAAAACGCAAGACTACGCGGCGTAGCGATAATGCTTTCAAAACAAGCAAAGAATGGAATGGGAACCAATAAATGAAAGACTGGCTGTTTGGCTTCTTTTTCAACACAAAATTATAAACAAATTGACATGGAAATCACCAGATGGAAAACTGCAGCGGGAAAATCTCTAATAAGATTAATATCTTGACTATTTACAATACTTATAATATTTTTGCGAAAATAATTTTGGTACCTATTTGGACATGTACAGATGCTTAGTTTTCAACTTTTGTGTTAAATTTGATCATATTTTGAGTATTTACTCCAATTTCAATGCGTAAGAGATAATAGCATTAAATAGAATCTAATTGACACCTAAAAAAGTGTTGAATATAAAATTGAAAATAAAAAAGAAAAATTTAATTATTCATATGACGGATTAATATTTTTCCTCAGAAATTAGCAAAAAAAATAATCTTTTGACTTGAATTGTTTTTTTTTGGTGAATTTTACTTTATTTTATTTTATTTGTACTTACCCCAGTGGCCAAAAGTTCATTTTTTGAATCAAAAGCGATCTGAGTAATAGCGTCAGTGTGCGGCTTAAACACTTCGAACATAACAAGTTCATACTTATCGTTTTTGGACATTAGCTTCAAAAATCTAAGCACTCCGTCCTTAAATCCAGCCACAATAGTTCCACCTTCTGGATCAACCTTTAAAATAAATAGAAAACATGAAATTATAAATATTTAATCAAAATGTACAGTTGTATTCATCCATCTTAGAGAAGATCCACTTTTGTTGAAATTTTTTTGACATAAAATTTCAAAATTAGTATAATCATAGACTTTGACCGATCCATCATCAGCTGTTGTGGCAAACAAATGACTTATGGGACAACACTCAATTCCATTAATGCATCCGGCATGATAGTTGAACAATTTTCTCGGATTTTCACTAGTTGCACTAAAACCCAAATCTATTTTCCATATGGCGCCATTAGAGTCCTGAGCATACCAAATAGTCGAATCTTCGCTTATGTCCTTGACCATTGATCTCAATGCGACATTATTTCCCACTTTGAGCTCATTGAGCGGTTCAATCTCAAGCTTAACGCCTTCCTCACTCGGCTCAGACGAATCTATAGTCTCAAAATCCCACACTCTTATCGAGCCATCATCTCCAATTGTGTAAATGTCTCCTTCGTTTAAAGTAATCTGTTGTATGGTGCCTGTATGGCATGATTTGTTTTTTTTGCGACAAATCTCAGTCTGGATGAGACTTTCATCCCAAAGCAGCATGTTGCCCCATTCACAGCCGGACAAAACTTTTCCGTCCGGCAGTTCAGCATAGCCTTCGATGTCAGATATTTCTGTTTTGCCAAATTTGCCAATGTCACCTTGAAGCTTAAAGCCAGTGAATGTTTTAGCCATTTTCCAAAATTTAATGTGTCCAGTGCCAGCCGAAGTCAAAACACCTTCCAAGTCTTTGGAAAATGTGACTTTGAAAATGTCCTGTGAAAAGGCTTTTGTTCTTAGAACAATTTTTTCTTCGCGCCAATCCCAAATAGTCAGCATGAAATCAGGCGCTGAGCCAAGAGAAGCGATCAAATTTCCGCTTGGGTCATAGTCCAAAAAAGCATAGCCTTTGACGGTGCCTTGTCTTAAAATTCGATACAATTTAAGAGACGGATAGGCGTATATGTTTATATTTGGCACATTGCCTTTTTCACCGACAGCAAAATATTGTCTGCTTGGATGAACAGCAATGGCTCCCACAGCTCCGCCGCTAAGTGTTTTCAAATAGCGCTGCTCTCTAGTCCGAATGTTAAGCAGTTGTACTAAACTACCAGCACTGAATATTAAAGTCTCCTCGTCAATTAAAAACAAATTGGATCTTTTTTTACAATCATAGCCAAATGAGTGAAATAATTGCAAAAAATTAGTGTTCATATTTGACTCTTCTGATGTGACTGGCTTGAATATAAGGGATTCATAGTCGTAAAAAAAATCCGGATCCAATTTGGCAATTTCGGTTTTTTTTTGTTTTTTAGGCTTTTCTTCTTTGATTTCACTAATTTCTGATTGTTCGTTTTCATCTGGATTTTCTATTGTTTCATTTACCACATCGGCATCGGTTGTTACATCTAACTGATCATTACTGTTTGTTTCATTTTCAGCTTCATCTTGTTTAACCTCATCTGGATTCGGTACTTCTACCGGCTTTGTCTCATCCGACATTTTAATATCTAAATTTTTAAGAATAAAAAAAATTAATAAAAAAATTCAAAATATCATTTTTTGATTCCCATAAAAGCTGATTATTAAGAGCTAGAAATTTAAAAAATTTAAGATTGCTTGGCATTTTTTTTTCGGGTTTTCAGCACTAGCTATTTCTTACTATCATAATCCGGTGGTTTTTCGCCATCCGAGTCGGACAAACTGTCCTCATTTGACTCGGTATTATCTTTATTATAAGAAAATAAAATTGGAGTGTGTGATTTTTCTTTTTTTTTTAAATTTTCGTTAATGTTAGATTGAGTTTTTTGACTAGGTAAATTTTCCTTATACAACTCTGAGAATGATTTTATAGAACTAGTCTCAGTAGATAATTTATTTAACGAAAAATCTTCTTTTTCATCAGATAAATTATCTGATGACTTTCTAAGAACAGTTTCAGGTCTCAAATCATCATCTATTCGTGAAGGTGATTTTGTTAAATTGTCTAATTTTTCAAATGATTTTCTCAGATCCGATAAGGACCTAAATAACATTGCCGATTTCTTTGTATCAACACTCTCGTGAGCGTCTTCTTTTTTGTCTAAATCTGGGGCAGTCAAAGGTGATTTTTTTTCTTCTACCAAATCAGAATCTGTTTTCTTGTTCACATCAACAAACACATTGTCTTCTTTTTTGTCTGAATCTGGCAAAGGTGATTTTTTTTCTTCTACCAAATAAGAATCTGTTTTCCTGTTCACATCAACAAACACATTGTCTTCTTTTTTGTCTGAATCTGGCAAGGGTGATTTTTTTTGTTCTACCAAATCAGAATCTGTTTTCTTGTTCACATCAACAAACACATTGTCTTCTTTTTTGTCTGAATCTGGGGCAGTCAAAGTTTGATTCAACTGGTTAAAATTTGTAAGAGAAACTTGGTTTAAAACTTGATCTAATTTTTCTTTTTTCATATGGGTAGCATGTTCCACGCTATCTAATTCATCAGTTTCAGAGCTAGTTTCTGATTCAACCATTTCAAAACTATTAATTCCATCTACTAAATTGTTTGTCTCTAAATATTCATTAGCTGTATCTAAATTTAAATCCGATTTTAGGTCTAAATCTGATTTTTGAAAATGTTGGAAAGGAATGTTTATCGATTGACTTCTTACAGGAATACGCTCTGATTCAGTAAAATCATGTTTTGTTTCAGTAATTGGCTCAAGCGATGGCCGATGACCTCTTAGCGGATTGACAACAGGATAAATAGAATTTTTTTTCACCTTTTCTTTTTTATCAGACTTATTTTTTGATTCATTATCTTTCAAAGTTTTAATATGAGAATTATTTTTAGGTTTTTTTCGGCCTGAATCATCTATTTTTTTTTCTCTTACTAGATATTGTTTTTTTGGCATAACTGGTTTGATATCTATTTTGTTGAGCTTTAACTTGTCAGTATTAACCAATGGTTTTTGATATTTTGATATTTGCTTTTCTTCTTTAGTTGGCGTTGCGACCGTTTTCATTCTTTCTATATCTGGAGTGATTGGCGGAGATGCGGACAACGTTTTTTCAGATGATGAAGAGCTTCTCGATCTGATTTCTTCCACAATTCCAGATATGACAGTTTTGGCAAGCTGATCCAATGAGTCTGTTTCTACTGTAGGAATCCATTTTGTTTCTTGCTTAACTTTTTGCGCATAAACAATTTTCTCCATAGTTGTTTCTTGGACTGCAATTTTCTCTTGTTTATTTGTAGTTACTTGTTCGTACATGTTTAATTTTTCGTGGTATTTAATGCGAAATTTTCTCAAGGCAACACATTTCAAAAGATGAAAGGCGCGTTTCCATGATAATTTCTGTGATAAATCTTAGAAGACAAGTAAGAACAGAAACACCAATATGAAAACACTTACCAGTATTTTTTTGGGACATTTTAGCAATATTAATTTTAAGTTTTTCTTTTTCTTTATTAGAATTAATATAAAATATATCTTAGAGTATCTATGGTTACATGTTTCCTCGATACACAATATAAAACAATTCAGACTTAATTTTTTAGTTATTATAACTAAAGCATTTGAAAATTGTTGTTTGAATTTATGGATTTATAATTTGACTCGAATATAATATTTGAAAAATTTACTGGAAAATTAATCTATTTGAATTATAAAATTGAATTTTAAAAATATTCGAATTAAGACATAAAAATAAAAAATTATTTAGATAAAATATTTAATTTAATTTTACAAATCGAAAGAGAATTTATTTAAAAAAATATTTGAAAATAATTAAAATTCTAATAAAAAATTGATTTTTGAGCTTCTTTGAAGCAATGGCAGTTGATTCTACTGTTTCCTTACCCAATTGTCCAGATTAATTTTGAAATTGTTTATAGAATTAATGATGTGATAAAATAAACTATTCCAAGCATAAATAATATTGGAAAAAAAATCTTTACAAAAAATTATTTAGGAAATTAAATGGAATATGTCGTCTCACCTCATTTGGGTACCAAATTTTATCTTAGTTTCAAAAATACAAGTTTTTAAAAATGATAATCTATTAAACATAAAGAGTTGTATAGGAAAACAAGGATCGACCACTGAAAACAGCATAAATGGCTAACTAACATGCCATGTCAATGCCTTTAGTCGCATTATTTAAGAAATCAAGTTTACTAAGGACAGTTTAAAATGGGGAAAACGCGTGGATGTTTTAGTGGTATTTGAATATAGAAGAAGAGGAAGAAGAAATTCTTTTTCATTTTTAAGATCGCAGTCAATCAAATACGAATGTTTCATTAATGAATATTCAACAAACATCGATGAATCATCGTCGGATATAATGGAAAATCAATGAAAATATGAAATTTACTTAAATTACATTTTTTAAATTTATTTATCTTCTTCTTTTGAATATATTTGTAAAAAATACTTTTTTATTGTTTTAAAAAGTATAATATGTAAATTAATTATTTATGCAACATTAATGGATTATCAAAAAAAAATTATAATTTTTAAAAAAAATAGATTTTAAGATTTCTGGTAGAAATGCTTTCAGCTAAAAACGGCAAAAGAGACTATAGCAATTTTGGAGCTTCTCTATCAAAGATATCAAAAATACCAATTAAAAACAAATTTGCAAACGCAATCAAAAAGCGCTCAGGGCCACGAAAAATTTAGTCCTAACAGAAAACTATATATGCCGACCGGTGCAAAAATGAGACAAATTGAAGAATTCTAAATAATCCAAATCCACTGTTTGTTTTAATGTAAGTAGCAAAGATAAAAATTCACAGGCACAATACTTATCGAAAAGCATGGAGGAATCAGAAATTATTTCAGTAGAAGAAGAGTCTGAAAGAACAAATCAACTCAAGGATAGCTCAAGTGATCAGTTTAGTCTTGTAATATGGGAAATAGATCAAACTTATTTTGTAATTAGATGTAATTATTTTGTAGAAGATGATGAGATCGAAATATATTCTATTAAATTAGCCAAATTCAAAAATAAATTTTTAAAGGCTAGAGTTAAAAAAATTGGTACAAAAATACAGTGTGAAAGACAGTTAGATTATATTACTGGTTATATAGGGATATATTTAAATAGGGATATCGCAAAAAAAAGAAAATTTAGCCTTCCGAATGAAGGAAAAAGTCAAGATGTAGAATCTTTACAGAAATTGAATTTTTAAAAAACAAAATTTAAAGAGCTTGAAAATCAATTATTAGTTAAGTCCCGATTGATACAAGATCAATCAACTGAATTGGCTAAATTTAAAGGATCAAATAATTTCCTAAAAGAGTTTTTTTCCAAAAATGACATAGAAAAATTTATATCATTTTCTAAAAATATTTTAAATATTTTGGGATGAAAGTCAGACTTAGAGAGTCTTCTCAAATGATTGTTGGGGAAGATCCTGAGCACTGTATTTTAAGTTAAAGATACACTTCTATCAAAATTTCTTTTTTCTTTAAAAGTGAACTTGAATTTTTGTTAAAAGAAACAAATATTAGCAACACTTGTGCTTATCTTAAAATAATGTCAAAATTTTCCTGCAATACTAAATGCTGACTCACTAGGAACTGATGTGGCTGGAATAAGGCACTTTTCTTTAACTAAAATATCTTGTGGACTGATTGGTGAGGTTGAAACTGTAAATCTCTTAATAATTTCTTTTTCAGCAATCTCATAATCGACGACTGTTAAGTATTTGAAAGTATGAGGGAACAGAAAAGCCGCAATCTTTTGAAATGAATAAAACCATTATTTCCAATTTTA
>PJRA01000244.1:120355-130607 GCA_016987375.1 Brachionus koreanus
AAAAGAGTTGTTAGATTTTTCTAATTTTTTTCTGTTCTTATACACTAAATTTCTCAGAAACGATTTTTTTATGTCAAAATTTCTGCCTTTTAAAATTTTCAATAGATTCTTAAATAAATAAAAAATTTAAAAAAACAATTACCAATGAAGTTTTTTTTGCTCAGACAAATTTTTTTCAAAATTCGACCAAATTTCTAGTACGCTTAATTTCCATTTCACTCTCTTTATCGTCTTCTATTGTAATTATACCAATAAAAAATATATTTAAAATGATAAATGAGTTTCTTATTTTTCAATATTTCTAGCCCATTTTTTAAAATTAAATTAATATTATGAGCCACTGTTACTGCTGATTTAATATCATTTGCATTGTCAGTTGTAATTGAAAAAATTTTATTGGAAATATTCAATTTGTTTAACCCATTTTCAATAAATGACCTAATCCGGTTACTTAAATGACGTTCATAAAATCTCCGAAAAGCTTATAAAAGTGAATGTAGTTAAAACTTTTTGTCTCTCCACATATCACAAGTTAACGCAATACTGTCTATTTTTTCCAATATTTCTTTTAATCTTAAACGATATTCTACATACAATTTTTTTAATCTTGCTTAAATTGGTCTTTTCCCATAGGCTTTTTCTCAAATTTGTCTCTGGTTCAGCATACTCCTTTGATAGATAAATTTTATGAAACTAAAGTGGAGACGTAAAGAATCATACAATTTTTATCGAAATTTAGTTTAATTCCAAATCGAAATTGAAATTAAGATGCAGATCGATTTGAATTTGATCTTTTAGAAATGGATAAATTACGAATATTTTTTGGTTTACATTGAGAGCTATGGGCTTCAGAATTTTTGTCATATTTTTCAAATTTACTTTAAAGAGAAACAAATAGAAATTAAAAACTAGAAAAAAAAAAAAAAATTATAAATAGAATAAAAGTTTTTTACAGACTGCTAGACTGAGAAGGAAATTTTTAATCGTATTTGAATAAAGAAAAACATTTATTATTTGAAGGATTATTTGCAAGCTTAAGTTAAAACTCAGTTAATCCGTAACTTTGGCATCATAAATCATAATAAAATAGTTAACAAAATTTGTTTTTAAACTAAGCTAAAATTCTTGAATATATATTTAACTATCTAAAGTAATTAAAGTATATTTCTTAATACATTTATACTTTTCTCATGAGCCTTTATTAAGATTAAAAAATCAAGAATGTTTTTTTTTCTAATTAAAATATGCGTATCAGAAAAGTAAAAAATGTATAAAATTTATACTTTTTATACTTTCTGTTTAGGAATCAAAAAATCAGTTTTATATCTTACTTACTCCTAAAATAACGGGTAAGGCATAAGTAACTGGACAAAAATTAAGTTTACTTGCCGTTTATGCAACTGGTCTGATGATCTATTGTATTTATTTTTATAAACTACTAATCATTAGCTATAATATTGCAAAAATTTTTTTTAATCATGGGACTTTCTGTGACTGAACGAGAGAATTTTCGAAAAGCCGTCAAAAATATGATTTCACAAATGAAAAGTCTGACCTTGTCGCGCAATTTACAAGCAAGGAATTGCTCGAAGTACCATATATAATACAATCAACCGTATTCAAAATGGAGGGCCGACAATGGACAACTACAAAGAAGAAAATCTGAAAAGGTTGACCAATAATGGAACTGGAGTGAGTCAAAGACGTCAAGCGTCTAATTTTCTGTCCACCAAAGAACAGTTGGTCGACAATTAAAAAAATGGGTATATAATATCGAAAACGTGAAAAAACGGCAAAATATAGTGCCGTACAGTTTGAAAAAGCAAGGCACTTGAGCGAAAAACTTTCAAATATGCTAAATCGCTCACCATGTTCACTTATTTTGGATGACGAAAGATACTTTACTTTTGCGGGCGACAACATGCTGGGAAATGCCGAATATTACACAAATGAGAAGTCTTCTTGTCCGGACAGTGTTCGCTTTCCTGGAAAAGACAAGTTTCAAAAGAAGGTGTTGGTTTTGATTGCCATATCCGATCGAGAAATGCCATCAATTCCGATATCTATATCGACGAATGCTTGAAAAATCGACTTCTCCCATTCATGGCCTGACTTAGCATCTGCTCATTATTCAATCAAATGCACTACATGGATGGACGAAAACGTAAATTATATGGCCAAAGACATCAACCAGCCAAATGTTCCTCAAGTGCGTCCAATTGAAAATTTTTTGGGGTTGTTTAAGTGAGAAAGTGTACTAGGGAGGTTGGCAAGCCTTAACTGAGCAGCAGTTGATTAGCCGCATTGAGTTGAAGTTGAAGGAATTTGACTTAAATTTTGTGATATCGCTTATGGTGGGGGTCAAAGAAAAGCTCAGAAAAATCGGCAAATTCATTCTCTATTAGAATGATCAGTCTACGGCTATTTTCTCTTTCATCAAACTCATTCTCTCAATGAAAAATAATTAAGAATATTAGTAAATAATTAATTTATTCATAAAAATTTTTTATAAATTACAGAACAAGTTTAATAAATTAGTTTAATTGATTGACCAATTTTTGAAAGTATCTATTTACAATTTCCTTGGTAAATTTTCCGCATAGAGTGGCTTTTCCACTCCACAAAAAATTCATATATCTAATAAAGAGGCTCTCATCTAAATGATCTGATTGTTCTAGTTTGTAAATTTGTTTGCCTATTGTATTCAAATCGGAGGTAAAGTCAAAGTTAACCTTTTCGCTTGTGTAAAATAGACTCGCCCGTTCCTGATTCTCTTTAAACCCTTTGATGATTATCTCAATAGGCACTTTGTAAATGAATACACAAAACACTTTCTCGAACAAACTCATGTCATTCAAATGAGACAAAAATATTTGTATCAAGCGCTTGCTGTCGAGTAGAAAATACTCGTCTTGATAGATCTTTAGTTCAGTGCTATCGTTAAATTGGGTAAATTTCATGCATATCTTTGAGTTTTCGTGATGGTTAGACAACCACATTTTTTTGTCCAGCAAAAAGCGAATGTTTTTGTTCAAAAAAAGAGTTTGTTTAGCCCCATCATATTTAAATTCTTGTAAATAAATTGTTTGATAGTTTAAATAGTCCATTAGATCGACCAGATTGTGGTTGTCTATAGAAATTTCTTTTTTTTCCACTTGACGCTTGCTGGGACTGTAGCATTTCCAAATTCCGTTCGATTTTTTGTAATAAATTTTCATTTTTAGCATTTTGCTCAACGATCCCAGCGCATACTTTTTGAACAATGAATTGTTGGAAAAATTGTTTATGCTCATTTGATAGACCTGAATTAAAAAGTCGTACACATTTCCATTAAAGTAGACATTGAAGTCTTTTGACAATTGAAACATTTTTTTTTTATCATCAAAGTGTACACCTGTCTTAAGCCAAAACTCGCACAAGCGACCACGGAGGATATTTTGCAAGCTAATGTCGGACACAAGATCATTTTTGGTCAAATTGAGACACAAATTAATGGCATTGGAGAATTGAATGCTCTTTTGGGACATGTAAATGAGGACCCGCGCTATGCTAAGAAAAAGTGAGTTGCCGCCAAATGGCACTATGTCTTCAATGTCTATCAATTCTATATCTTGTACATTCTCTTTTTCGTCCATTTTAGATTAATCGAAACAAATTTTAAATTTAAAACTTAAATGAAAATTTAAAAAAAGGATTATCAAATTTTATAAATTTATTTTAACACAATAAATCGGCTCTTTTAAACCTGTATACAGATTAAATAATGCACGGACTTTTGTTTAGTCTTAAAAATTTTCTACTAATTTCAAATTTGTATTATTTTTCCTTATTTTAAATGACAGCTACCATTATTTTCTCATTTAAAATTCTTTGACCTTGAACTTAAAATTAATAAATCTGAAAATAAATGATCATGTTAAAAATTTTTTTTTTTTTTGTATTTTAAAGAATTTTATTAACACTCAAAGACCGGAGGGGTCTTTTGAACCCCTTTAGTTTCTTTTATTTGTTTTCTATTCAATAAATTTAATCATTTTTTATGTTTTTTTTTCAGTCACATCTGAAATCAAAAATATTATAAAACTTACTACTTAATTTTTATTACAAAATAATTTAATTTTAAAATTTTAAGTCATATTTTTAAAAAAAATATTTTTTAATGAAAACAAAAAAAATAGTTTTTTTGAATAGATATAAATGTATTTTTTCAAGCGATTAATTTTTTGCTATAAATTTGAAAATAGAGAAACATAAAATTATTATGCTTTTATGAATTCTCATTCTTATTAATTATTAAAGAAATTATTAAAGATTTTAATTACTATATTTCAGTGACAAATTTTTTTAAATTCATTTTAAAAGACAAAATGAAAATAATTTTAAATTTTTTTATTTTAAATAAACTCTCAAATTATTTGGCAAACATAAAAAACATTAAAAAATTTCTACAAATATTACACAAAAAATCTATAATATAAAAGAGTACCACATAAATTAAAAATGAAAATAACAAATTTATTAATAAAATATCTAATATAAAAGTAATGTTATTTATTCAATAAAAGTTAACATAATTAATAGAATTGTAAAAAAAGAGTGAATTAAACTCTAAAATAATAAAAAACTAATTTTTGTATTACAAATTGAACAATTTAATAGAAAAAGTCTCTTTAAAATACTTTTTGCTGCAACCACTACGACAATAAAAATATCTTTTTTTTTTAATATGGAATAGCTTTTAACACATCTTTTTCTATATATTTTCAGAGATTCCCATTATTGAATATTTTGTTATTATTTTATTATCTGACTATTTGTTTCGAGCTAAATTCAAAATTATTTTTCTTTTTTTTTTAATATTGTTTGTTATTTGTACTGTACCGATCTAATGCTCCTTCAGATTTAAGAAAGAAAATAAAAATTTATAATCAAAGTACAATTAAATAAAATAAAATGTACCAAGTATAATTTAAAAAGACAAATGATATAATTAAAAAATAGATAAAATGAAGTAAGGAATAATAGTAGTTTAATTATCTGATGGATCAGGAAAAAAAGAAGAAATAGTAAGGTAAAGGTCACACAATAAAGTCGAGTATTCGATTTTTTTTGTTATTTATTTGTAATCTGTAATGAGACCCAAACAAAATAATTACTTAATTATTAAAGGCAAAATGAAAATAATTTTACATTTTTACATTTTCATATTTTTAGACTTTTCGTGCAATTTTTCAGAAAATTAAAAAAACTCCTTGAAATTATTTGGTAAGCAAAAAAAAATTAAAAAATTTCTTAAATATTGCACAAAAAATCTAAAAATATGAAAATGTAAAAATGTAAAATTATTTTCATTTTGCTTTATTAAATCAATTTTATTTCTAATCAATTTATTATATTTTAAATGAATTTATTCAAAAAAAGGTTGAAAAGTTCAATTAACAACAAGTTTGTTATATTCACTGTTAATTTGTTGCAAAAAAAATTATAATGTTAGTGCTTTTATTATTATAGTGTGTAATGAATTGATTTTGTTCTTAATTTTATTAAATTTGTGGATAAGTTTAATGAGGGCCAATATAAAAATGTAAAAATGTAAAATTATTTTCATTTTGCCTTTTAAAAGTATTTGTAAACTAGCCTTGAAATTCTATTCAAGTAGTTTTTGAAAGTTGTTTATTTTTTAAATTTACAAAACATGTAAAGCGTGTAAAATTAAAATTGTTTGAATTGAACAAAAAAATTAAATTTCAACATTAGAAGCACATTTTAAAATCTACACAAATCATAAAAGATATATTAATTTGAAAAATCTACTCCAAAAGATATGAGGATTCATAAATTTTTCAAACTCGTTTGGTGCTTCTTGTGTTAATATTTAAAAATCAACTTGTTGAATTGATCATCAACTTCAAGATGCCAATATTCTGTCTTAATAAGTTTTGAAAATTTTTAAAAATTTTGCCAAATCAAATCAAATCATGTTAAAATTGGCAATCTTTTTTTTGAATTTAGGCTTTAAAAAAATCAAATAATAAAAAATTAACTTGAATCTATTTGAGAAATTTGCACATTCTAGATAAAAAACAAAACAACATCGTCCATAGCACGTGATCTAAATTAAACCAAATTTAAAATTTCTAAGCAAACTCCTAAATTCTTCTTTCTAATTATTTTAAAAATGCAAGAAAAACTAATTGAGCTACGTAGTGATACTTTTACTAAGCCAACACCTGAAATGCTTCAGGAAATGATTAAAGCCGAAGTAGGTGACTCGGTCTACAACGAAGATCCAACAGTAATCAGTAATAATAGAAAAAAAAACACTTAGAAATAATTAAAATAGAAATTAAATTAATTTTAATGAAGAATTGGAACAAGCTGTGAGTGATTTATTTGGCAAAGAGGCAGCACTTTTTGTGCCATCAGGAACCATGGCAAATCTGGCAGCTATGATGACTCATTGTAATGAGCGCGGTTGCGATATAATTGTTGGAGATAACAGCCATTTTAATTTGTGGGAGCAAGGCAATGTGAGCCAAATTGCCGGCATCTATTGCAAACAGATCACAAACAACCAAGACGGAACTTTTGACTTGGAAAAATTTGAACATTTAATATCGGATCATACTGATTGTCATTGTTCCAGAACCAAAGTAGTCTGTATTGAGAACACTCACAATCAATGTGGTGGCAGAGTTCTGCCTATGAGTTTTATTCAGAATTTGCGTGAGATATGCAATCGAAATGACATTATGATACATTTAGATGGCGCTAGGATAATGAATGCGTCAATTGCTAGTGGCCTTAGTGTCAAAGAACTTTGTCAGCACTGTGATTCAATTAATTTTTGCCTCTCGAAAGGTCTCGGGGCTCCCATAGGCAGTGTTCTAATTGGAAAAAAAGACTTCATTGCAAGAGCCAAGCGAGTGCGCAAAGCTTTGGGTGGAGCGATGAGACAAGTTGGTCTGTTGGCGGCCGCTTGTTTGCATGCGTTGCAAAAAGCTAATGAAAATTTGACAAAGGACCATGCAAATGCAATTAAATTGGCAAGTGGAATCAGCACAGGCAGTGTAGTTCAGCTTGACAATAAAGTGGAAACAAATATTGTTCATTTAAAGCTTCATCCCAATATCAAAATAGCGGATTTTATACAAAGACTTGCTCAAGTATTTTTAATTTAATTATGCTACAACAATAATTACAAAGCTAATAATTAAAACTAATTTATAGTCATCATTTTTTTTAAAAAGACCTTAAATTAAAAATTAACTATAAAATTATTTTTAAAATACAGTTAATTATTCTACTGATAAAAAATTCAATTCGAAAATTTTTTCAGTTATGTTTGTCTTCTTACTAATTAATTTAAAAAGTACTTTTTTTATTATGGATATTATTTTATTTACTTGATATTTTGCTGAAGAAGAATTAGCTTTGTAAAAAAAATGAATAAGAATTAGAATAAAGGTCATTTAGTTTTTTGATTATTTGAATAATTATTTTGTTCTGTTTTTTAGAGCCTTTGTCGCAGTTAATTTTTTTCTTGTCATTGGCTCTTGTGTGAGAGTATGGAGATCTGTGTGATATATGATCTAAATCCATATTCATTATTATTTTAAAAATTAGGAATAATTACTTTAAAAAAAACACAGAAATTGAAAATTTTTAAAAACAATTAAGTAAAAATAGAAATTATGTAAACCTATATTTTAAGGCATCTGCTTTCTGAAATTGAGAAAAAATGTTTTTTTTATTAAAATATGAGTGAAGTGAAAGAGTAAAGAAATTATCTATGGGGTTCATCCAAGGCTGGTCTTAATTGTGTTGTTGCTTTGGCTTTTAGATGAAAAATTTATTAATAAGAATTTTTGAGCGTGCTTCTGTTAGGTAGCTGGTCGTGCATGTCAGTGATTTTTGTCTTGACTGAAAAGAATTTGATGTGTCTAAAAATTTTGTTTTGGAGTTTTTTAAGATCTGATGATATTTTTTGCGTTTTACAACATAATGGAATAAAAGCATAATCGAAGATCAAATGGATAAAGCTTTTAAAAATAATTTTAAACAAAGCCGAACAATTTTTGAGTTTTAGGCCATTTATTCTCTGAATGAGATAGTTCTTGAACTGATATTTTGGCAAAATGAAAATAATTTTACATTTTTATATTTTCATATTTTTAGATTTTTTTTGCAATTTTTCAGAAAATTAAAATTATTTGGTAAGCAAAAAAAAAATTAAAAAATTTCTTAAATATTGCACAAAAAATCTAAAAATATGAAAATGTAAAAATATAAAATTATTTTCATTTTGCCGATATTTTCAAAAAAGTTTTTGAAACTGAGCTTGGGGTCGAATTTGATACCCAAAAACATCGCAAATGGTTCTAGTGGTATCTGACGCTGGTCGAGAAAAAGATTGAGCATCTTCATCTGATGTGATTCAATAACAACTTCCTTGAACTGATGGCTCTTTTCCTTTTATTTCAAATAGGAATGCTAACACCAATACTACTGAAATTCATGTGCTTAAGTGTAACATGAACATCCACTAATGTGATGACAATAATATTTTTTTTAAGTTTAAAGTGATAGCCAAATAATAATTTAATAATAGTTATAATAAAAAAGGCTCTTTCTTATTTAGATCAATAAAGAAAAAGAAATAAATTCTATTTTCACTCTCTTAATTAGTTAATTTGCTCTTATTTACTTAAATATCATCAGCCGATATATTTAATTTAAATTAATAAAAGAAACAAATTTACTGTGTTAATAGTTTCAAAATATCGTCTAAATAAAAATTATTCTCTAATTTAATTTGATTAGTTTATATAAATTCCTTATCCAATATTTACAAGTGATTAATTCTAGCTTTTAAATGCAATAAAATTTAAATTTTTCAATGGTCTATTGTTAGAATATTTTTTACTCTTTACTAGTAGTTAATCTTTTTGCAGGTAAAAGTTAGTCATGTAGCATTATTTGATGTGAACGCTAGCTTTACCAAGTATTACCCTATTTAGTCTATCGAGACTTTTATCTTAATCATGAGATTTAAGAAAATTTGTCATACATGTCTTGTTGTTACAACTACAGTTTTAAGAAATAAAATTTTATTAAAAAATAATTAGTCTAACTCTATAAATAGATTATTTTTGATTTGAAATAACTGAAGGCTGACTTTTTCGAACCAAATGGAAAATTGATTTTAGATTATTTCAATTAAAATTCTAGATGATATGAATAGCATAATCTTAATCGTGTTTTATTGTTAAAAAGCTCTTCTTTAATTTAAATTAAGCTATTTTCCGTCATTTTTAGAGACTAAGTTTTAAAATTGATTTAACTTTTTTCTAATTTTGACTTTAATATTTTAAAGTAATATGCAAACACTCAAAACCTAAAATTTTTCAAGTGGATTAATTTAAGTCTTTCTGAATCAGGGATCTCGAGACAACATTAGCTTTACCATTCGCTAAATCAGTCGTAATAAAATCTTTTTGAACTCCTTGATTTCGACTAAGGTTCACAATCTCGCATTTATCAAAATTAAGATCCATTGACCACTCATTACATCAGCTAATTAAACAATCAATATCATTTAAAAGTTCAAGCTTTTATTTAAAAGCTTTGAATGATTCAATCTATCGAAGACTTTAGAGAAATCTGAATAAAGTACATCTAGTTGATTGTAAAGAGTTTCAAGTAGGTTGATGGAACACAATTTATGAGGCATAAATCCGTGTTTAAACTTAATTTTAATTGAAATCATTTTTTACTTTTTTTTCTTTAAAAACAAAAATTTAAATATTAAAAGCTTTCTTTAAAAAAAGAGAGAAAAAAAAACGTGAATTTAAATTATTCAATAAAAGACAGATGCTTTAGAAAAAAGAAATAAAATTTTAGATTTTTTACTACTTTATCGATTAATTGAAAAGTCAATCTGATAGATTTCCATTTCGTGATTGAAGTATTAATTTTTTTTCACATGATAGTTTGACGATGATGAAGTAAATGAATTAAGAACAATTACACGAGTGAACGCCGGAGAATGTGACTATAGGACTATAAGAATGCTGACAAATTTAAATGTTTCAGCGGAAGATATCGATTTAGCAATCAAAAAAATCAACTATGTCATTCAAAAATTTCAGCAAAGCATATAATTTTAATTTTTTAGCTCTTTAGGCGACTAATTTAATATAGAAAAAAAATCAAAACTGTTATTTTTTTAATTTATTAATTTGCTTATTTT
>PJRA01000244.1:164238-185867 GCA_016987375.1 Brachionus koreanus
CGATGGATCGGACACATACTTAGAATGAAAGAAAAAAGAATACTAAAAAAGGCCCTTCAATGGACACCACAATGGCGACCTAAGGTAGGAAGACCAGCAGTAACATGGAGGTCAACAATCATGAAAGTGCTCACCGAAATGGGAATGACCCTATGCTCCACAAGGAGTGAATAAGGAGGAAAAATAATTGATTTTTTTTTAAATCTGTAATACTGGATTGTTTGGTTTTACATTATTCCAGTACAATATTAAACAAAAAGTCAACAAGGTTGAAAAAATCTTTTAAATTATTAATTCATTCGATTGCATCCTTTGAGCAAAAATCTGATTTAAATGTCAATGTATCTACGCGTTTTAATTTTAAACTCAAATATTTCTAAAATGCAAAAGATACAAAATATCTCATGTTAGTTAGTCTAATTATTGCTTTCTTTTTGGTAGTCTATCAGATCTTTAAGATACGATAGATGCTTACTGACTGTTTAGACAAACTCATAGATGAAGATCTAAGGACTCTAAAAGTCACCAGAAAATATGTGTGTACTGTTTTGATTTTGCCTGTGTTTAATATTAGTTCTTAAAAGAGTAAAGTATAGTCTAGGATTGGATAGTGTAAGTATTTCTAATTAGAGAATTAATTTCTTTCGAGAATTGTGCTTCAAGAATATTTTGAGGTTAAATTCATATCTTAAAACAAACTTGGACAAGTACCCCGTGTCATATAGTCTTAGTGTGAGATGATCAAAAAGGTTCTATTTCTATGCGATCTTTATCAAATATGATTTTACTTCTCTGTCTAGTCGCACTTAGCCCAAAGTGTAGGGTTTAAAACTAAAATGCGATCGTTGTATTGTGAATAATTTTATCTACTCTCATAAGAAAAAAAAAAAACTCTTCACTAAATTCTATAAACAGAATACTATTTTGATTTCTAATTGCCGATTCTTAATTTATTTTTTTTAAATAAGGCAATAAATTTGTCAATATCGAAATTTAAAACTTTTCAAAAATACTTTTAATTTTTAGAATAAAAATTCATTCTTTATTTAAAATAAACAATATTGATTTAAAAAATTAATCAATGCCTATATTCTAAAAAGCCTTTGCTAAAATATTGGAAAGAATAGAAATTAGGGGAAAATCACTTGACTGTTATATTAGCCTTAAGGTTAAAATTTGGTCAAGTGAGCATTAAATATAAAATTGTTTAACTAAATATTCAGAAAATTTTCAAATTTTCAAAAAAGTCTCCGAGAATAAAATAAAATTGATGCAAATTTGACAGTTAATAAAAAAAATACTCGGATTTCTCCTCTTGAAACCAGAGTGGCTTCTTTTGCTTTTATAATTCCGTATTAGTCTATCTAAGATTGCTTTCGACATATTTATTCTCAGATTTTTCAAATGAGAAATAATAAAAAATAACTGTGTGATTGAAAAAAAAAACATAAACCAAAAGTACAGTCAATTTTAACCTAAAAAAAAACTATTATATTACTTAAAAGGTGAAAAATATTTTAAATCAAAAATGAGACATAATTTTATTTTTTATAGCTAAAAATTATGTTTCAAGACTAGATATTTAAAATAAAAATTAGATAATAATGTTGTGTCAAAAGCAATCTAGTCAAATAAAAGTCTATTTTGGGAAGAATCATTTAAAAATATACTAATAAAACATTTATATTTTTTAACATTTAATTAGTAAAATTTTTGAAAAACATATAATCCCATCTCATCAACTAGTACATATTTTTTATTTGAAGGACATGAACAAACAAGAAATCATAAATGTCTAATTTTTTTTACAAAAACTTTTTCTCAATTTATTTATTTTGCAACTAGACAAAAACCAAATTTTCTATAATTAATTTTTAAAAAAAAAAAAGAATAAAAATCTATATTTAATCTAGAAAATAATATTTTTTATCTAAGTCAAATTTTTTTTCTTAAAAAATTAGCATGAAACATGAGTCTTTTGTAGCAAATGGAAATACATTAAATAAATGAATAGATCATGACGACTTTCTATCTATAATTTCTGCTTGTTTCCCAATTCTATATGCTTTATTCTCAGTTATATTGTGTTACTTGTTAAATTCCAAAATATTTTACTTGTCTAAAGCTTGATACTATTAATCATTAAATAAAGACAAAAAAATTCCTAATTTAACTGCCTAAAAGTATTTTAGAATTAAAGCGAAAAATAAAAGCTTTAATCATCTTGCTTGATTTTTTTGTTTTATGCAAGAATGAAACTAAAATCAATCGAAAAATTAATTTTAGACATCAAGTATTTTTTATAGATTAAATTAATGACAATTAGTTTCGCTTCAATTTTTGACAATATGCAATAGGATCTAGTAAAATGGAAATTTTACTAGCAACTGTTCAAAAGATAATTGAGCAAGCTGTAGTATTTTTCACAGACTAGGAATTCTTTACAAACTTTACAAAAAAAATTACACAACGCTCACCTCAGCTGGATAGCTAAAAAATAACTAAGTGAAGTAGAAACTAATACTTTTTATAGACAAAAGCAAAATCCTGCTTTAACTATCTTCAACCTTTTAAGGAATTAATATTAATCCAAAAATTTGTTCTGAACTCCATCTAGAAAAACTTGAAAGTTAAATTAATATCTGAAAAAAATTTACTCGGGCAAATCAAAAAATTCAAATGGCCTAATTCACTTTCTCTGAACATTACTCTATTTAAAACTTTAATTAGATCGTTGTTCAACTACATCAAAATATTAACCCTTGCTTTGGCCAAATTTCTTTCTAAAATAAAAAAAAACTTGACTGACAATTGAAAAGCCAATTTTTACTTCACATCTTTTTATAATAAATCAAAAGTTCCTATTCAATAAAATTATTATTATTTTTATTAAAAATATAATTTCGGGGGATCCCCAGGTTTATCCGAATGACTTACGTCTTTGTTAAAACCCAATTGCTACACAAAATTTGAGTACAAAATTATAAATATGTAAAAAAAAAAGAAAAATATTAAAATTTAATTCTTAACATTAAAATATTACTCTATTCGTATTTATAATATTTGGTTATGTTATTGCCAAATAAGCTGAAAATAAATGATTCTTTCAAAAATCTGCAATAAAACAGTGGCTTGAATTTGATTTCTTTGTTTTTGAGCATTCTTTTCACCAGTAGTTGACTTTATTTTTTAGTATAAAATAATTAGCAATTACTAACAAAAATTAATTGAGCATCAACAAAAACAAGCCGGAAATTTTTATCATTAAATTACGCCAAAATTAGAACAATTTTTCTCCGTATTTTTATTAACATAATTTTTTTTGCAATTGGGAACTAGAAAGAAGCCACAATGCTGTTCAGGACAGTCCTTTGTATAACTCTCTCAAATTCATTGTATTTAATAATAAAAAATTTTCCACTCATTAAAATATAATATTCTTTATTGTATTCACTTATGATTTCTACTTGCTAGTCTAAGCTTAATTTATTTTTTCTTAATTTTAAAATAAAACTAAACCTGAAAAAGCATATTTTATTTTCAAATTTGACTGATTTCGGCATAGATCGAGAATTAATCTGATCTTAATTTAGGGAGCATTTTTCAAATAGATCAAGCATCTACAAAATGATCTGGTATGTTTACAACAAAGTTTTTTTTTCTCAAAACTACCGCTGATAAAATCTGAATACGCGCTTGTTGCATTATTCAATTAAAATAGAGTTTTAATTCCATGCGAGAGCTAACTTTGAGACACCATAAAAAAATTTAAAATCTAAATAAATTATTGAATTTAGATTCATAGACATTTTTTTTTAAATTTAAAGAGATACTTTATTTTTAAAAAATTTGACTTTTTTAAACCCATCGAGTGAAAAGTCTGGGCTTTTAATTTAAATTTTTATGCTATGTCAAAATTTAAATTTAATAGCCTAAAAAATTTCAAACAATTGAAAAATACAAATAAATGCCCTTAAATATATCAATTGAGATATCAAAAAATTAACTTAAAACTTACTTACAAAAACTAACCACTTAGTCACAATCGAAAAAATGAAAAAAAATTTTCAACTACAACCAAATGGTCATAATATAAATAGCTAAATTATAGTCTTACTAAATTATAATAAATGTGGAGGCTGCAAAGATCCTTGGTAACTTGAGAATTTTTTTGTTCTGTTTTTTTTTTTATTCAGAATATATTATGATTGCTAATAAATTTGGTCAAGGACTTAAACTGACTTAGAGCTATGAACGTGTTTTGTCTAATTTTTCAATGAGAATTATTCAGATTTTTTAGCACTAGTTTAGATTAGATTTTGAGCTCTTAACAAAGCCATAAAATGAACATATGCTTTGAAAGATACCTTTAGAGTTTGCGAGTCTAGAATTACGCATTCTGGTGTTAAATTGAAATACTTTAATATAAATAAACAAAATATTTCACCTATTTTTTTCTTAGGAATTAGCTCTCACAATAGTATTTAAATTAATTAACCCTGCAATAATCACATTCTATTTGAGCCTATTTACTGGCATAAAAAACTCGACAATCTATTTAAATCAAAATAAAACCAAATTTGAGACTATTTAGAAGCTTTTAGTATTTTAATTATCGTATTTTTCAATGAAAAAAAAAACTTATATATTTTTTACTTCTATATATACTTTTAGCAATAAGACTAAATAGTAGTCATCATTCTATTTTATTTTTATTTATTTATTTTCAGAAAAGATTACGCCAGATTTGACGATGAAGATTATAAAAAAATTAAAATATTAAATTATAAGAAGACAATATTTTTTACTCATTAGATTATGTTTTCTGTACCATTTAATTTACATGTTTTAAAAAAAAAACAAAGTGAAAATTTACATAATTCCTATTATACTTAATTATTATTTACAAGACTTTTTTTTTGTTTTTTTGAATCTCTCGCATAACCAACTTTGATGGAACACGCACTAAGGTTGACTGGATATAAGGGAATAATTTTTATTATTTAAAGTTTTACCATTGTTGTACTCTAATTAGTAACTTTAATTCATTAGTTCTTTCCTTTAGATCTTCTAGGCAGTATTTAATAGATTCACAGATTCCATTTCGACTTTTCTTCTTATCTTCAAGCCTATTTTCTCGAAGCTTTCCGTCTATTACTTCTATTTTAAGCAGCTCAGGCGATCCTATTATCTTCTTTATATTTCTCAGTTCTTTAATGAATTTATTAGGTATATTTTATTTATTTATTTAATTAAGGTTTAAGTTCCATGAACAAATTTAAATATGATTTTGTATAAAAAAAAATTTAACAAACAATTAATGTTTTATAGTATTGAGTCATAAACTTTTGCTTTATTTAAAGGACTGTGAATGTGTTAAACATTATTTAATGTTCTTCAAGTTGATACTCTTTGTTTATTTAATTATAAAAAACTTTAATGGAATTGAAATTTTGTTACTGTAGCCTTAAAATATTTCTGTAGTATATCCAAAGATAAATATGCAATAATTTCATTTCACCAAAAACTAGTCAACTTTTATTTTCACTTATTAATTCTTAGTCTTTAATCTTTTTTTATTGTGTATGTTTTTATTCAATGATGCACTCAAACATTTGTAGGAAACTATTTAAATATCTCTCTGTGATTAAAAAGAAAAGCCGTGAATGGTTCAAGAAAAGAATCGAGCTATTCACTGATTGATGGCTAAAGACTATAAAACATAATGGTCTAAATTTTGAAGATTAGCTAACTATTGTATTTTTTTTTGTTGATTGATAAATAAAAAATATTTAAATTTTTTGACTCATCCTAATCAGATTTCTTTAAATTATTTATAAATGCATAGATTTTTTCTCAAATTACTTTCTTTAATAACCTTCTAAAACAAAGTAAATGTTGCACAAAATCTAAATTGAAAAATATCTGGTAAAAAAGTGTAATTTTATTTTCTTATTTAAAAGAAAGAATAATCATAATTTTTAATTAATTTTTTCTTTTTTCAACCGAAAAAATCTTCCTTCATTTGTTCTTAGCCAATCTACTATAAAATATGGCAATTACGTAACTTAGTAAAAAAAAATATGGACAACTGTGCTGCTTTTTCATTTAGGTAAAAGACCGATTAAATAAGCAACCATCTATTTAATGATTTTTTATCAGCTTTGATCAACTTACACAGTTTTCATTTAAATAAAATTTAAAAAAATACAAATTAAACTAGTTACTTTAATGGAGCAAATGAATATTTAAATGCTATGGACTAAACAGTAGCTCCTCACTCTTTAGATTAACATTATTTAGTTTTATTCTTTCTCTAATTATTTATTTATCAGTATTTCTGTACTGAGCTTTAGCTTTTTCAAATTAAAAAAAAATCAAAATAAAGTTATATATAATAAAATAAAAATAAGAAAAAAATAAAGTCAAAATAATATTAGTTAAAAAAAAAGAGAAATATTAAAATTAAAATTAGATAAATTAAGATAGAGAGTAACAGGATACATTTTCATAAATTTGATGATTCAGGAAAAAAAGAGGAAATAGTAAGGGAGCAATTACACAATGGAGCTGGGTATTAATTGTTTTTTCTGAGATTTAATTCAATAAATGTTTAAACCAAACATCTAACTTTAATTTAAAATCGTCCTCAAACCAATTAACCATTTTGAGCCATTACGAGACCATAAAATAAAATTTAAAAATTATAAAAATTTATATCCTATTCTCACATATTCTTGTATTTTTGTTAATTTGATTTACTGGATTTTAATTTAGTCGAAAAAATAAAGCTTTAGTATTAGTCAAAAAGCTGTCAATTTTCAGAAACAAAAAAATCTGATTAGCAACTATGCTAACTTTAATTGAAATAATAATTCAAGTCTTTTAATACTTAAGCTATGAATAAAACTTGATTGATAAATCTAAGCACAAAATTAATGACGCTTTTTTTTTCTTTCTTAGTGCCAAAACGATTAATTTTATAATGTTATCTAAAAATACAATGATTAATGGAACAAACGAATGGGCCATTTGCGTTCAATTTTTTATAATAAACAAGAAGCTCAGTTTGTATTCTCGAGCAAAACAAGGTCTTAATCGAATAATTAGCTCAAGAATTAAAATAAACACAAAAATAGAGTTAGTTGCTTATCTTGGAATATCTTAAATTTGTTTTCTTAAAGGAATGAGAGTCTAATCGATTATTTTGACTGAATAAATCCAATTAGTTTAGATACAATTGAAAAAATAGAATAAATAGAAAAGGGTGAAGCAGCTAGAAAAGGAACGTAGAGCTTTCTTTGTCGATTTTAAAATGAATATACCTTAGAAACGCCTTAGTGATCGGTTAATTAACCGGCTAAGTTTAGTACAGTGACCCAAATTTGAGTGCTCACACGACAACTACATGCACACATAAAGCTATTTGCTAACAGTGTGCGTTTATAAACGCTTAACTTTTAAGCAACTATTTGATATTTATAATCCTTTGAAAATGATAAAATTATTTTCCAAATATTGAATTATGAAATAGAAATTTAAATAATTTAATCATTTATTAATAGAATGCTATGCTATTTTAGTGTGTTGCAGGAATTCTCATTAGTAATTGGTTTCTAAGTGAAATATTTAGGCATGCTTTATTTCTTAAAGATATTAGTTAGCTTTCAATTAAAAATGACAAGTTAAAATTTTCATTATGGTCAAATTGTTAATGCTTCAATGATAGCTAATTGAAAATTTTTTTAAACGCGTTTTTTTTTTTAATTTCATCGCCAATACTCGTTCACTGCCTACTTAAGTGAACATAAATTATGTGCAGATTAATATTTCACTAAATGTAACGAAAATAAAATTTACTAAATGAATAATATGCTTATTTACTTGATGCCTTATTTTAATTAGATAATAACGTAAATGCATTAATAGAATTTTTTTTTATTTTTCCACGGACAAAAGCTTTCTTAATTCACAAACTTTTTAATTTAAAATCTACATTGAAGAAAAGAATTTTTTCATATAAATTAAAATATAGAATATCTAAATAGAATGCGATGTGAATGAGAAGAATTTTTAAAATAAAATAATAATAAAATATCAAATAAATATATATATAATATTATTAAAATTTGATTTTTGATCAATAAAAAGTTTTTTTCAATTGATAAGCTGATTTGTCATATCATTAGTTGGTATCTTGAATAATTTTACTGCTTTAATTAATTGTCTCAAACAGCCCATATAGCCGAGCAGTTTGTGTGTTAGTCATGCAAGCAGAGGATCGAGGGTTCAAAACCCACTGAGGGTGGAAAAATCTTCAAAATATCAAGTATTTGAAATAATTGACCGAAGGGACTACGGGATTATGACCCCGTATGAGCCCATAATTTGATTTCTTAATGTCTAAAGAGCCGCGATGATATAGCTAGATTGTTCTTTGATGTGGCCAAGTATAGTAAGTCTCAGGGCTGTTTTTTAGTGTGCTCCTTTATCTAGTTTTTTGCTGTTTTTGGTGGAAGCTCTCTAAGCTTATAGTTTCTAATCAATAAAAGTTTATCAAGTTTAAAGCTAAAATTTTAAAAAAGAAGAAAAGACAAATTACTAATTATAAAATTAATTTACCATACAGAAGCATATTTGAAAAATGATTACAAGAGCCGGAACTTAAATTAAACAAGGCATTAAATTTAAAGATTTTAATTATTGATAAAGTGTTTATACTCAAGGAATCTCTAATAGATTAATTGCAAATAACTCTGGTCGCACTTTTAATTATTTTTCTAACATGCACTAAATATGCTTTTTCAACTAGTAATGTACGTCTTCTTAGTAAGATTGTTCAACCAAAACTATTTTTAAACTAAATTAAATAATTATCTTACGAATTCATTCAAACAGTATGAATTTATAAGATTTGATAAAACCAAGACTGCAGTCTATTTTGAATTGGATATCACTGGCAAAAGTAACAATTTTATAACCGACTTATCCATAAACAAATACAAACCGACATTTCAAATTTTTTCCAAAAGAAGCTATTATCTGCCAGAAAGGAAGGACAAAATTTCCATTTCAATCGATCAGGGCTTTGCCTAAATTATATTTCTTAATAATAATAAAGTAACAATCTAGAATTTGGTTATTTTTCCTATTCTCTCAAGTGGTTAAAAAATTAATAAACCTAAAAAATATTAAAATTTTGTTATTATTTTTCTTATTTAAACACAATTCTATTACCTCCTATTTATGTATTACACTTTCAAGATATTTTTAAAATTTTCATCTATTTAAATGAGTCAAATGAGTATGATTAATGTTCTCTTCTAAATTATTAAATGAAAAAAATACTCTTTTGTAAAAATTTATTAACGTCCTGATATCAAATTTTTGTTTTTTTAAAAAAATATATTTTTAAACATATAAATAAAAAAAATTGTTTTGTTTTAATTATTTAAACGAATATTTATGTAACGAGAAGCCATTTGAAAACATGACATAAACAACAGTTCTCACCACCCAGGAGATTTTTTAATAAAAGAAATATATGATAAGTTTTCATAATAGCTATGAAGCCCTTACGTAATTAGGAAACTTATTTAAATATTATATTTGGATATCTGAATAAAAAAAAAACCTTTACACATAAAATATTCTCAAAAGATTTAAATGATATTTTTGTCTGATGCATTTAGACATAATTTAAGTATCTATTCATCTTGCTTTCTAGATTACCATGTTTTTATATATTTAAAAATTGACAAGATCGTCAACAAATAAAATTCTATATTTGTTTTTTTTTTTTAGGAATATCATTAATAAATATGCTAAATGATAAAAGACAAATAACTGAGCATTGAGGAACACCTGCCGATACATTGAATACATCACTAAATTGCACCGCAAAAATCCTAGTTTTTTTAATTAAACAAATTGAAGAGTAAAAGACTCAGCATGTATATCCAATTTGGGAAAAGATTGAATGAAATTATAATGGATTTCGCAAGTGATAGAACCGTTATTAATTGATATTAAATGATTGATTAATTCATTTTCAGTCTAAATGCAAATTGTCGAAAACTAATATTTTTTTTTCTAATTTGTCTGAATAAATTTTGATGTAATAAAATCTGTCTAAAAAGCACTTGTTTAATTTATTCTGTCAAAATAATGGTCGAAAAAACAACCTTGACCAAATGAAAATAACCCAAAATAGACTTTTTTTAATTAAAAAAATTTATTTTAGTCAACATTTTACTCCAGATAAAAATGGTGATATTTTTTTTTTGAAATTTTGTAACTAAAAACATTTAAAATAACATTAACATCATTTAAGTCTAACATTATTTTCTTTAATTCTGAATCCAGCAAAATAAGTTCAATTTGAATTAATTTTTTAAAAAAAAATTTAAGTTAAACTAAAAAATATGTAACTATAAACTGAAAATAATCTAGAGTAAAGTATTAACTTTTCAATAAAATAATTAATTTTCTAAAATTATTTATAAATAATAAATAAGAAAGTAATTAAATTTTTGGTTTTTTTATCTTATCGTAAATTACCAGAATAAGTTATAAAAATGCTGTGGGAGATGTAATTACCCAATTAAGGGCGCAACTAGACACTCTATTTATTAAATTTTATAAATTATAAATATTTTAAATAGTTTTTTTTTAAATTATAGTAGCATTCAACTCATTTATATTTTTAAATATTTTCGTATTGTTAACGGTCTTAGTTACTGCTTTCAATGGGTTCAAATTTAAAATTTTTAAACTGTGTCTCATGATGCCTTTCGTGATTATTTACCTCCATGTTACTGCTAGTCTTACCACCTTAATACATTCCCAAACCATCACAGTCTTTTGTTCTAAATGCATTTACTTAAAGGCATTGACTTTGTTTGTTTTTAGGCCAGATATAACGAGAATCTTCCGCAGGCGTCCAGTGTGAACGGTAAATGGATTTAATATTTTTGTCTTTTATTAATTTTATTTATTTAAAAGTATAAAAAAATATTTAAATAATGTAAATTAAAATAGAACACTTAAAAAAAAAATTAAAATTTTGAATAAGAAAGACAAAAATACAAGAGAAAGTCAAATTATAATTTTTTCTTTTTTTTACATAAAAAAAAAACCTTTTCTAATGGTTCACTGTACCAACTTAGCTCATCAACTTAATATTTTAACTTGTACACATGTATGCGGTAGGATTGGCAGCTTGGGATATGATATGTAATTGAATATTAACGAATTAAAGGAGTAAGCAAAATAAGATTTTACATCTCGATTAATCTAACTATTCAAATAATATCTTTGAAACTTAGAAAGGAAAAGCTCTCTCTAAATGAAAAAAGTTTAACTATCTTATATACAATCTTTTATGATAGTGATATAAATTGAAAATAACTAACACCAGTTAGATTCCAAAAAATAAGCATTTGAAATAATAATTAAAATTCAAATTAAATTTAAAGCAAATTTTAAATTTTATTTAAGTTTTTAATTGAAAACATAATGTTAGCGCGCTCTATTTCACAATTAATTTAGATAACCAGTCCATTAGATGCATTAAGAAAAATTGGAGTAAGTATTTTTTGCAATTTTTTTCTTTATTATTTGTTTGTGACTTGAATTGACTATTTAATAAAATTTTTTTAAGCTATTTTTTGTGTGCTATTCATTTTTTTTAAAATAATAAAACTTAATTTCTTTTAATTTTTTCATTTAATCATTTAATTTTATTTAAAAAAAAATTTATATTTAAAGTTGTTGATTTCATTTATTTTTATTCAATTAACTAAAATAAACTTGATTAACAAATAATTGAATAACTTTGATTAATAGACAATCATTTAATTACAGAAAAAATTGAAAATTTAATTTTCTAAGCTAAGCTAAACTTATGTCTAAAAAGATTTTTTTTCTAGCAATAAATGTTTAATTTAATCTTAAAAAAATTCGCTGCGAACAGGATTTGAACCTGTGCGGGTAACCCCATCTGATTTCGAGTCAGACGCCTTAACCACTCGGCCATCGCAGCTCGTTTTTTAAATAAATTTTAACTGATTTCTATATTTAAAATTTTTTAAAAATTTTTACTTGAAAAAAGTGCCGAAACTCGGGATCGAACCAAGGACCTTTAGATCTTCAGTCTAACGCTCTCCCAACTGAGCTATTTCGGCTACAAAATTTTAATTTTAAACTAAATTTTTATTTTAATAAATTTTTTAGAAAAGATTTTACCGCTTACACTGCGAATAAAAAGAAGCTCAATTCGGAAAACAGATGCAAAAAATGCGTAAAAACAAAATATTAAAAGAGAGAATATTCAATATGTTCAAAAGTCAAAGAGTCAATTTAGATGCAAAATAGTCCAGGTTTTGTTCAATTCAGTGCTAAATAGAAGAGTACAACAAAACCTTAGACGCATTATTTTCAAATATTAGTTTTAGATTTGGTTAGTCTGTTTGATAATTTTAAGCGATTCATTAAAAAATAATTATTACTTTTTTCATTTGTTTAGCAACATATTTAAGATTAATAAGCAAAATAATCAAAATAAAAGTAGAAAAAAAATATTAAAAACATAAATTTTTAGATCATTTTTTATATATTTTTTCAGTTAGATAGAATTAGTGACGAGCTGCGATGGCCGAGTGGTTAAGGCGTCTGACTCGAAATCAGATGGGGTTACCCGCACAGGTTCAAATCCTGTTCGCAGCGAATTTTTTCTTTTCACTATTTTCACTAATTCTTGTTTTGTCCTTTCAATGAAATCAGCTGCAAATATGTGTAATACGCATTCTGTAGATTGAAATTAAGGACTGGTTATGAGGTAATTATATATATGATTTTACATCATCTCAGTACATGGAGAAATCCAAACTTGACTGAATCAATCTTAATTAGGAACAACAAACCAGACAAAATGACCATCAAGATAACATTCTTTGTAGTTTGTGTGTAGGAATGGCTTAATAAAAATACTTATCGGAAATAAGTAAGTATATCAAAAATAGTTCTCACAATAACTAGGACACCGGCTCTAGCCGACTTATATGTTTATAGTTTCACAGTGCAATACTATGATCTCATGCGTTTAGCAAGTTACCAGTATTTAACATTGTGTAAAGTATTAGACAGGCGCTTTTATTGATTAATTTTGTTATTATTATACAAAAACCATTAAGGACTTAATAGTTTAACACTTTTCGTTTTGTTTTGCTATTATTTTGTTAAGGCTAGAAGCGGCCACTAATTAATAAAGTTGTTATTCAAATATATTATTCTTTATTACTTGTGTTATAACCACGAGTCATCGGATCTTAATAGATCCGAATAGAGACATTAAAATTAAAGGTTAATAGCAAATTTTTCAATTTTAGAAAAGGAAATAGTAAAAATATGACATGATGACATGAAACTGATTTTTTGATTCTTGAAAAAAAATGAAATACATATTTATATTATTAAAAAAAATTTTTTTGTTATTTTATCATAATAAAGACTCTTGAGAAAAGTGTAAAATTTACCGTAAACCCTTGCAATATCATGCATGGGATAACTTTTGATTCTTAGGTTTTAGTGCACGCATAAGCGAAATATGAATTAAATTAGAGACAATTAAAAAATATTTTTAATTATTCTATTTAATTTTTTAGTTTTTTTTGTAAACCTAATTATTAAACCATGCCTCAAACTACTTAATAATTTTCAGTTTTTAATGCCGGGTAAAGCCCGCATTTTCGGTTTTTGACCCAGCATTAATTTAAAGTTTTTTGAATTTTAACGTCGCGTCAGAACATAAAATCTGCGTTTTTATGCACGCATCCCAAGGGGGCCGATTTTAACATGGGAAGGATGGTCGCTTATGCGTGCACTAAAACCTAAGAATCAAAAGTTATCACATGCATGATATCGCAAGGATTTACGGTATATTAAAATATACTTTATCTTAGTATAAGAATAAAATAAATATACTTAATTTAATTTAAAGAGTTTTCTAATATAAACCAGAAAATTTGATTAAGTAATTTTTTTTGTTGAAAAATTTTTCTTAACATGTTTGATAAATGTTGAGACACTAAAATTGCTAGAACTGTGCGACTATGTTCCGTTTGACCAAATCGCATAAGCTTATAATTTTAGTCAAGTTTATGGTCAAATTTTAACTATGTTTTAACTACAAAGGTATGTTTTTAAACAAATTAACTTTCAACGTTTAAGTTTATTTTTTAAGTCTTCACATAATTTATCCATTTTATTTACAAATGAATATTTTTCTTGGCATCAAATTTTGGTCATATACTTTTCTCTATTTTTTATGTAGATTTTTTTTGGCTTAAATTTTTGGAGTGACAATTTTAATCTTTAAGTGATGACAAAAATAACTAAAAGTAGTGATTAACTAAAATACCCACAAATATATCTGATGATGTGAATATTTACAAGTTTTTTTACTGACAAAATAAAATATTTTAAAGACAAAAATATTAATTTAAACAACAAATAATTTTATACACATCTTAATTAATTTTTTAAAGTTTATTGACTGGAAAAAAAATTTAGATTAAGAAGAAAATTAAAATAATAATTAATTTTTTTTGTTTTTTTTTATTTGAGTTGTTGATTTATTTGGCCTTCATGTTTTTTGGGTAAATCCACATCAACGACTATACTCTTTTACGACAGATGCTTTCTCGACTTCTTCTATTAGATCATATTTTTATCAGTCAATTTGTTTAGTTGTCATTTAATGTAGTTTTTTTGTCAGAACATCTAGTCTTTTGTGTCAGTAAAATAAAGTTTATTCTGTCAGTATGTTAAATGATGGCTTTTTTTTCATATCTTAAATCGACTCGAAGGGCCTCTAGTGAAAAAATAAAAACATCAATGCAGTCTAAATAATTAAATTATATTTAACTTGATCGTAACTTTGTAGCTCATTCAAATGACTTGTTTGGTGCTTCTAGTGTTAAAAAAAACGTTATAAAAGAAAGTGAGATTTTTAAATTCAAATTAGCTGGTTGAAATAAATAGTTAAAGGCAGACAAGAAAACTTGGTTTTTAGACTTGAAGACAACAAATTTTTTTTAACTTTTAAATTATTTTCCAAGACATGTTTTTCGTATTCAGAGGAGCTTAATATAAGAATTAAGCAAATTAATGAACCAAGGAATTGTAGGGAAAATTTTACAATAATTCTAATTTTTTTGGGTTTTTTTTTTCATTGAATAAAATGAAATTAATTTAAGTTGGCTATGAAACATTGATTGAAATGCTTGATTGATTTTTTAGTCTTCAAAATGGAAAAAGAGTAAATTATTTGTTAAATTAAGGGCAATCTTTGAGTGATATTTCGATGGCAAGACAATTTCTTGTTTATACAAATAATAAAATTGCTATTTAAAATTAGTCATTTTAAAAAATGTGTGCTGAAAATATTTTGAAAACATTTAAAAGCTGCTTTTAAAAAGTTTTTTCTATTTAAATTCCTTTCATAAACTAAATATTATTAATTTTTTTAATTAATTCAAGCATTGTATTGGCAAAAAAATTTTAGTTAATGCAACTTAACTACGCTGTCTAAATATTTACAACGCTGTTCAGGGCTATGTGAATTTTGGTACAAAAAACAAAAACAAAAATTCTAAATTGAAATAACTTTTTTAGTTTGACTCTAAAACGTGTTCTGCAAATTGTATCAGCTGATACATCGTTTGTATCACCTAAATTTAATACGTGCAAAAACTGTGCATCTATGCAAAACTCTATGTGCATTGCGAAATTATCAAAATTAAATTGCAAACTTTTTGCAGACTCTGGTTTTGTTTGATACAAAGTATGTATCAACTGATACAATTTGCAGAACACGTTTTAGAGTCAAACTAAAAAAGTTATTTCAATTTAGAATTTTTGTTTTTGTTTTTTGATCCAAAATTCACACTGCCCTGTTCAGCATGAAGAGTAAGCATTCGGTTATTTGGCTATGGTTTTAATGATTGTTCTCAAAAAGTCTCTTTTCTTTAAAATAATAGATTTAAAAAAAAAGAATAAAAAGGACTGGAATCATCAATAAGAATTCATGCTATGTGTCTTAATTAATGAATGTTAAACAATCAACAGCAAAATATTTTTTACAAAATGCATTACCGTAAACCCTTGCAATATCGTGCATGGGATAACTTTTGATTCTTAGGTTTTAGTACATAAAAAATTTTAAAATTTTTTTTGAAAAAGTTATTTTTTAAGTATTTGATAAGTGAAACTATTTATCATCTTAAAATTTAAATAATTATTCCAATTACAATAAGGACTTTGATCATTTTTTTAATTTTGGTCAAAAAAAAAGCAAAATTTTTAGTTTGATTTTTTACAATATTTAATAACATAAAGTTTTATTTATTTTATCTTTGAAATAAAACAAAAAATGTTTCTTAAAGAGACAATAATAATCGGAAGTCAGGTATTTTTTTAAATTATATCCTGTCGTGAGGTTTGAATTTCCAATTTAACTTCCTTTTTTTTATGTTCTCACATAGATCATACTTTTGCTTTTTAAATATCTCTTTAAATGCATACATACTATGGTTAAGTGTAATTGTACAGGTCAATGTCTTAAAAATCGATCTGGTTGTAAGAAATCACAGCTCTTATGTAATTAAAGATGTAAAAACAAATAAACTTTTAAACTAAATTAAAAAAGTTTTTGGAAATTTTTTTCTATTCTAAAAACTTTTGATTAATTTTGCCAAACGTTAAAACAAATGTTATTGAATTGTGTTTTATTATTGACCAGTATTAGAATTACTAAATCATTTGAATGGATTTGATCAATTGAAGAATTTATAATAAAGATTAAAAAAGACTGGATTTTGGTTTAAATAAAAATTTTGAGTTTGTTTAGTAGGCTAAAGCTTCCTTGAAGCTATGACAGTAAATTCGACTGTTTCCTGAGCCATTTGTCCAGATTGTATTTTTGAAATTTTTTATTGGCATAGAATTAATAATGTGAGGAGGTTAGGGTACTCGGTTAGTCAAAAAATGATATCGTTGCATGCAGTTTTTCACTTCTTCCCTAACAATTCATTTATTATGTCTTCTAAAATTGTACTTCCAATTACAAGAAAAATCTATACCATTCTAAAAATTAATTATTTCATGTTCATTAATTATTTTAAATAATTAAATTAAATCACCTCTCATGCGCCTAATTTTGAGATTGGTTAAGTTAAACATCTTAAGCCTTGTGGCATGATCATATTTCCGAAGTGAAGGAATGGTCTTGGTCGCTCTTCTTTGTATCTTCTCAAGAAATGGACACCATGAACTTAAGGCAAATTCTAAATGAGGTCTTACTAGTGCTGTGTAAAGCATGTCAATGAGTCAATGTTCAACTTCTTGAAACTTTTAGCTATCATACCTAAAACATGATTTCCACGAGAGGTACTATATTTTATTTGGTTACCCCATTTTAAATCATTTTGAATATTAACACCTAGATCCTTTTCAAGAGTTGTTTTAGTAATTTCCTTGTGCCATATCTGTTATAATTTGTATACTTGAAGCAGAGTTTTTTGTGCCAATGTGCATTACACTGCATTTTTGGATATTTAAATCCTAAGACCAAGTAAGGGACCAATCTTAGATATAATCTATGTCTTTCTGAAGTAATAAGTTGTCTTTGAAGCTCTTAATAATTGATAAAATTTTAGTATCATCAGGATATTTCTCACACTTATTAATTAATCGAGTTAAAAGATCATTTATAAATATTAAAAACAATAGGGGTCCATAAATTAGGGCTTAGATAAATTTACATAATAAAATAATGATTACAATAAATGAAAATATGAAATAAAAATTCCGTCTAGGTCAAAGTGTCTGTTATATCTTTATAGCCAAGCATTTTGTTTTAAATAAGCTTTCATTTTGTTGTTTCAAGTTAACTAAAATAAAAGAATAAAAAAAAAACTTTCAAAGCAAATATATTGTCAAAACAAGACGCAATTTAGCAATGCCGAAAAACAAAAAAATTTAGTGAATTCTTTCTATTATGGTCTGAGTATACGCATCAAATAATCATCTAATTCAAACACATTTTTAACATATTTTGGACAATTTTTTTCATTCAAAGACAAGTATTTAAAAGAGCATTTAAAACCAATTTTAAGTAATACACACAAATATTTTACTGAGAATTTAAAAATAAAAATACTAATAGTTAATTGGTTTTTCAATAAATTAATAATTCCATTATTTAAAAAATTGAAATGATAGACACTTTTTTTTCTAAATAAAGTGGTCTCTTGAAGCAATCGAAGATAAAAATTAACTGTTCGGACGAAAACGATTGCACTCAGAATTTCCTTAATTTTAGCAATTGAGCAATTTGTTTAATGGCTTGTTAAAAATTTAGTTATTTAATTTAAATCGTTTTAAAAACAAGCCATTTGGTGCTCTAAAATACTTCCATTACATTTTTTTGTTAGTTAAAAAAAATTTTAATAAAATAATCAATAATTTTTTTAGAAAATTCCTTCTAAGAAGAGATTCTCAGATTAGCATCTTATTTTAAGACTGACTAAATTGGTTAAAAACAAAAGATTGTGGGAACATAATCTTTTAAAAAGCTGAACAAATAAGTCCTAAAAATAAAAAGTTTTTATAATAAATGGTCTGAAACAAAAATATTTTAAGCCTATTTTGTTAATCAGCTCAATTTTTTAAATACTATTATTGCTAAAAATAATTGAAATTAATACCTAATTAAAGTATTTGAGAAGAGACACGCTGACTAGTTAAGTGGAAAGAAGAAGTCAAATTTTTAAGAAAAGTTTGAAAAGTATCATTTTATTTGGATTAATGGATAATGGGAAAAAATTTAAGTAGCTAAATAAGCTGCGATGGCCGAGTGGTTAAGGCGTCTGACTCGAAATCAGATGGGGTTACCCGCACAGGTTCAAATCCTGTTCGCAGCGAATTTTTTATTTCCATTAAAACAGAAAAGAGAACTAATTTATTAAAGTGCTAAATAAACAAAATTTTAAAATAATTTATTAAACCAAGCTTGAAGTTAGCTGTTGTCTTAGTCAGCTGAAATTCGAGCTCGTATCATTGCTGATAGCTATATTTTATATTTAAATGATAAGTCTCATTTAAATCTCATAATTTATGTGAAAGTGAATACCTAAATATACTTTGTTCTAAAAGTATTTTTATTAAATTTATTTCTTCTATGAAAAAAAAAAATAATAAATTTTGTTTCATTTTAAATAAAAATTTTTAACATTTTTTTTTCTTTTGATTTTAGAATGCCTGTTATTTTATAGCCGGGCTGATCATCAAACAGCAAACTCAAGTTTTGTGTGTTTTATTATTTTAGTTAAAAATAATAAAACTAAATCAAATGTAATGAGCAATTGAAAATGAATTTTGAACAGCTAACAAAATCAATTAAATGTGAATATGCTTCTAGTTTCAATCCATTGCATATTCAAAGAATAAATTTGTTCAACAAGCTAGTCGATAAATTTGTCAATTTTTTAAACAATGATCAAGTATTTGTAATGATAATTAGGGGACCATGTAAAAGTGGCAAATCGTTTATGCTCGATTCAATATTTAATCAAATATCTTTTTTAATCGAGAACAAAGACTATGTCTGCATTGAAAATCATTCAATGCAATCAATCAAAGACAAACTCAATGTTAATTCAAAAGTTGACTTTTTTCTAATTCAAACAATAAAAAACAAATCAACTAAACTTGATCAATTGTTCAAATATGCACAACAAAAGAGAAGAAAATGTATTTTTATCATCAACAATAAACAATACACAATTAATAGAACTAAAATGAAAAAGTCAAATTTAATCATTCAAGTAAAGGTTAGCTATCTAACCAAGGATGAAATAAGACAAAATTTAACACATCTAAATTCAATTAAAATAAATGAATCAACTTTTTTGGACATTGATACTCTAATTCAGCATTTTTACAATTTAATCAAAATACCAAAGAATTTAATAAGAATTAAAGAAAATTCAATTTCAAATGGTATTAGCAATAATAAGATTGAAAAAAATGAAAGTATTTATTATGAACGATTGATGCCAGTCTATTCACTTAATTATTTTATTTTTACATTCAAGTCATTTTCAATTTTACTCGATAGTAACATAGATATCGAGTGTATCATGAGCAAATTATCAATGTATCAATTTAAACTTAGTGGTTTAAATCAGTTCTTGATTGATATATTTCATGAGAGGAAAATCTGTGAAATTAAAGCAGGTTATTTTGTGATCAAAGTAAACAAATATGATTTAGAATTGACTTCTTTGGTTTTATGTCGCATTTATTCTCTAAACTTGAAATGCATATTTCTAGTAAATGAAACAAACATTTTTCAAAAATACAAACATTTGTTTGAGTTCAAGTTTAAGCTTAATACTTTGAATACAAATGATATACTGATGGAATCAAATGATCAAATTGATCTCCCGGCTATTGACTATGTCAAGTCACAAAAAATGCTCATTGATCAAATAATGGACCAGCTTTCAGATCATGCAATCGTACAGGGGCATATTGGAGAAATTTATAGACCAAATGTTTTGACTATTGATCTTGAAAAAGACAAAGATATTTTTCTTAGAAGAGGATCTATTGCTCAACTGTTCGGCAAATATCTCATTAGAAAAAAAAGCCTCATTGTGATTATTCGCAATTTCAAGAGTTTAAATCAAATATTCCTAATTAATCAATGCATTAATTTAAAAATTAAATTAATTTTGCAGATTGAACCAAGTCTTAGGTAAGTCAAATTTATATTAAAATTACTGCTTTTATTATTGTAAATACTAGAAATTAACTAGATACCATTTATTGTTCATTTGTTCGTTTGACTCACATTTCATTTGCTTACATGTCTGATGTTTTGTTTTTATTTTAGTGAACTAGCGCACTTTTAAGTACTCTTTATTGAAATGCTAAAACTCAGGTCTTAAAAGATAACTATTTGAATTTAAAAAATCAATGATAGCTTCTAAGCATAATTTGGATATTTTCAAATCATTGTTTTTAAACATTTGAGACATATAATAAATAAATTTTTAACCATGACATTCCAATATTTTTAACTGATTTATCAAAGCTGAAAAAAAATATATAAAATTAGATGTAAATTTTCTTTCCCATTCTGTAGTAGATAAATATCAATTTAAAAAAAATAAAAAGCAATGGCAATATTTAAAAAATTTTTAATTGTATTTTTGCTTACCAAATAATTTTAAGGATGTTTTTTAATTTTCTGAAAAATTGCACAAAAAATCTAAAAATATGAAAATGTAAAAATGTAAAATTATTTTCATTTTGCCAAAGCAATATTAATTAGCTTTTTCACATATATAAAACTTCATGGTTCTAGTAATTTATGAGAGCTTTTGTTCACACATTAGGTGAACAATTCCTGCTGTCAGGTTTGCTAATCAGAGTGATAGAGCCATTGACAATGTTCGCCATGATGTGGTGGAACTCCTCAGGCAGATTTTTGAGAATTTTATTGGTAATGTTGTCGGCCCCTGGTGCACCTCGCCCTCTGATTTCCTTTAGGATGGTCGAGA
>PJRA01000244.1:190661-205185 GCA_016987375.1 Brachionus koreanus
TTTTTAAATAATTAAAATTATAATTTTTATAAAAATAAAATTATCTGTTATTTTGAAAACAAAAATACATTGATAAATTCATATCAAATTTTTTAAATTTTTTTACAAAGTCAATAAAGATCAAATTGATATTATTATAAATTTATATTATTACACGATACATTCAAGATTAGTTTTCTAATCTTAGTCTCTTAAATCCAGAGTTGGTCAAAAGTCAAAGTCAAGTCTTTACTCTGACTTAAAATTTTTATTTTTTAAGAAAAAATTAACATTTTAAAATAAATTTTTTAAAAAATTTAGATAAAAACTTAATAAAATAAACAATAATATAAAATAATAGATGTGATCATACTAAGATTAAGAAGTAAAATTAGATAATTGTATTCTCTTTAAACATTTACATTTAAAATTTTAAACAAAATGAGATTATAGAGAAAATTAATGTTATTAAAGAAGACGCTATAAAAATTTATGTTTCAGTTAAATATTGAAATATTATAAATTTTCAAATAGTCTGAATCTCTTTTAGCTTTGAAACTCAGACTTTGACTTGAGCTTAAAATAATTTCAAAGTCAAAGTCAGAATTTGACTTTAATCTTTAACTTTTGACCAACTCTGCTTGAATGCTACTGACTTTAGATTCAGCTTCACAAATTGACATAATATTAAAAAACTACTTTTTTTAGATCTCAAAATCTCGTGGTTCTGATTCATGTGGAATTCCCATTAAGATACTAAATGCAGCGTCATCTAAGCTACACGTATCAATCTTGTATTTAAAATATATTCAAAAGTTGTTGATTACCACTTGTTGATTTTGCAATTGGTTCAATCAAGGTTATTGTTGTTGGATAAAATATAATTCAAATTCCTTGAGTCATTTTTCTTCAGTTTCTCTTTTAAGTGGCAAGTTTTTTTTCTCTTTGACATTTTTTGGCAAAAATTTGAATAAAAAAAAGCCCAAACAGCAAAAGGATTTATTTATAAAAATCAAAAATGAATAAAATTCAATATGTATAATTTTAGAATATTCAATCATTAGTTGGATTTTCTGTTTATTTTTTCTAAAATATTGGAATATCTTTTACCCATTTTTATTATTTTTTGGAATTTTTCAGATCAAATTTTAGGACTAAAATCGAACCAATTTTTTTAAAATTTTAAACAATAAAAGTTTAATGTATTTTAATCATTTTTGTCAATTTTGTTTTTTGATTTTAAAAAAGTATATAAAATAATTAATCAACGAACTAGATCAATATTTTTCATTAGTTTTATATTTGCACACCAATCCTTATCAATTTTAGATAACAATATTTATTACATTTTTGGGGAAAATTTTGGCAAAGTAAAATGTTTTGATCAAATTTCATTTTTAAAAAATGATCAAACATTTTAATTGCGCAATTAAATTTTATCGCAGATTTTTGATATTTTGTAGCATTTCAAAGCTTTATTTTTTGACTTTTTAAAAAATATTGTAATTTCTAAAAATGCATTTAAAATATTTGATCATTTTTGAAAAATGAAATTTGATCAAAACATTTTATTTTGCCAGAATTTTAATATAAAGGAGAGTTGGTCAAAAGTCAGAGTCTGTCTTTGAAATTAAGAATCAATCAATTCAGAATGATATTTCGATTTCACCAAGTACAAAAATTGGTTACTCTGAAATTTTCATTTCACTTCAAAACTCACCAACAAAGAGGAAAAAATTTTTCAGCTATCCGAAAGCGAAATTTGAAAACGCGTGTGAAAATAGATGTTTTAAAAAAGAATGTCAATATTATGAAGACATTGAGTATGATGTTGATATTGATGTAAAAGAATTTTGGAAAAAATGAAATTTGCTATTCCTAGGATGTTTAATTTGACAAAAAAATTCTTGTGTATCCCAGCTACATCAGGTCCAGTTGAACGTCTTTTTTCTTAATCAGGTTACAACATCAGACCTAATTGCTCAAAACTCACTCCAAAAAACCTAGAAATATTTACAATGATTAAGTGTATTTAAAAAAATACTGAAATTTGAAAACTTAATATTAAAAATATTTCATTTATTAATAAAAAATTATTTTAAAATATTAATTTTTAGTTTAATTGAAAAAATATATTTACCATCAAAGTCATGGACTTTGACTTTTTACCTGATACAAAGTAATATAAATTTATGTTGTCTCTGCTAAAAAATTTGACATAAATCTATCAAAAAAAAACATATTTACTCTTCAAAAAATAATTAATTTTTCTTTATTATAATAAAAATATCTCAATTTTGAATATTAAAAATTTTATCTAAAAAGAAAATAAATGAAGTGTTAATCTGTTGACCAAGATAAGGGCACTAGCCTGTTGATTTTGCTTGAAATTACCAAGTGTTTTTGTAATAAAATTGATTGATTGGTTAAAGTTAAAATTTAAAAGCTTTGTGAAAATGTGTTTTACTCTTTTGGTTAAAATAAAAACAATTCGATTAAGTCGAAACAAAACAGTAATTTCAACTAGAACAAGATTTTCAAGAGAAAAAAAATTCAGCTAATATCTGTTTGAATAAATAGTGTAAACACTAAGAAGCCCTATTTATTTAGGTTAATTTTATTCAATGAGGCGAAATGCGCACCCATTAGCAAAGGTTAACATAAATGTCAAGCTTTTTTATCTTCCCTATTGATCTATTAATTGCCAATTATTCAAGCTTTTAAATATTTTACGCACTGATTACTCCTAAACAATCATTGAAACTAAGCTTTCATTTCAAGCTTGGAAATTATTTGTGCAATTATTCAAACACAAATTTTTCTTAATTTTAACAAAAAAAAATTATGATTTTTTAAATATTACAAAATTACAAAAGGTGATTTAAATACTTAGTCCTAATAAACCAATAGAAAATGACTTATCAAAGCTAATTTTAATAATTTATGTGCATAATAAACTTGCAATAATACCATTATTAGCTAATATTTCCTGATTCTGTGTAGAATAGCGTTTCTATTATGCAAGACAAAAATTTTATAATATTGCATAAATTATGATTGTGGCCATTTTCAACAAGTTCGATTATAAATGCCAATAGCACATGTTGTTTTATGTTTGACAAACATATTCTAGTGTATTCAAAACTAGGTCACGATCTAATTAAAAATTCCATCAAATATTCTAGTTGAAATGGCTTCGACAACAATCATCATTCCACTTTCTTAGCACTCACGCCACAGACACACATACTCTCTTAATGAACTCACAATTTCTTGAGAAATTCAAAGTTTCTTAAACAAATGGTTACCATAGAACATTAAAACTAAAATAAAAAAATTATTAATTTTATCAATATCAAAGATAAATTTTATAATTATTATAAATTATTTTACATTTAGAAAAAAAAAAAAAATGAATAGTAATGTTCAGCCGGAGCTGCATTCTTACAAGAGCCAAGACAATTTTAAATCAAGCTCGCAGATAGGCTTCAAGCAGACAAGATTGGTGGATGAAGCAGTGGGGCTATTGCGCCGCATGGGAATAAAGCTGGTCGCCTTCGACTTTGATTGTACTCTGGTTAGCATTCATACAGGCGGTCAGTGGCCGGACTCGGCCGAAAAATTGGCCGAGTTTGTACGGCCTTGTTTTCGCGACCTTCTTCCTGAACTTCTCAAATGCGATGACATACACACATGTGTAGTGACCTATTCACCCCAAGAAGACTTAATACGAGATGTTCTCAGAATTTCATTAAAAGAAATTCTTAATGTGTAATTTTAGAAAATTAATTTTTAATTTCAGTAATTTTTTATTTATTTGTTTCTAATTTAAGTGATGAATTAATTAGCAAAATTGTAATTAAAGGAAATAGCAAAGAATTTCTCAATACACATGGACTGGATGCGTATACAAATGGTAAACAATTGCATCTGGATTTTTGTCGAAATTATTTAAATCAACGAGTATCTGTTATCATGGAAGACAAAAGCATTCTATTGATTGATGATGATGTTACTAATTTGAAGATAGCACATGAAAGCAATCATTTGGTGTTTCATGTGGACAATAATGTAAATTTAAACGAGCTTGTTAGCTATCTACAAAATTGTCTGCAGCCTAACAATTATTGATTGATGATGTTTGTGGCCAAAGCAATCAACTTAGACGAAGACTAGTCATTAAACAGGCCAGTTAAATTAGCTAATTCTATTTATGGGATTATAAATTTTTTTTTAGTTAATTTGTAAATTTTTTTTATAAAAATAATAAATTTTACCATTTTTTGTTTTATTTTAAATTTAGTTTTTCAATTTTGTTAAGGTATTGTTACGTAAAGGCACAATAACTGGAAGTAAATTTCAACAATTAATTTATTTAATTAATATATAAAAAAAGAAATAGTTCCTGTGGCTTAGTGCTCTATTTATGAATTAGAATTGAATAGTTCTTTATCAATTTGAGCCTTGAAACAGTAGACTGTTCTAGCTTATATTGCTTCTCTTGGTAATTTATTCCATGATTCAACAACTCTGTTTGTAAACAATTGACTATGATTCTAAACTAGTAGAATGGTATCATTTACGCATACAACAATTGTGACAAAAATGAATGAATGAATGATTTTCAGAATACAATTTATGAGTCCGGAATGTTAGAGCTTTTTTTGGCTTGTCCAAATCAACTACTATAAATTCAAAGGTTTTTATCAAAGAATTCTTGGGAAAACGACTTCTACCATTCATCGAAAAGTATCACAGTGACTATAATAATTTGTTTTGGCCTGATTTAGCAAGTGATCATAGATCTACTGAGACGATTTCTTGGATGGATGAAATGGGTTAATTTGTACCAAAAGACATTGATCTTCCAATAGAGGACTTTTAGGTATTAAGACAAAATTGAAATCTAAAATTGACAACGTTGTATTTTCTCTATAGAAAAAATAATTTTTAACAGATAATAAATTAAGGATTAAATAAAAAAAATTCGATTTGTCTTTGATCATTCCTAAGTTTGGATTTTGTGTAACTAATAATGCACCACCCTTTAAAATGCTCTTTAGTCTTTAGCCATTTAAAAGCGATTAGTCAGATTCCTTTAAGAAAATGAGCCATGCTATTTTTCTTCACAGCTGTTTGAGATTTGGTGTTATTTTGAAGAAACAAATCTAGCTTTCGATTGATCAAAGAAAGACACATTTCCTGAAGTGAAGAATACATTCATTTTAATTGTTCAGAATAGAGTTCTGCATTTATAGAATGACCACCTCAAACTGATTCACCCTTTTTTCCTTTTTAAAATTTCAAAATTTTCATTTAAAGTTTTCAATTTCTAAAAGACTCAGTATAATATCAAATTGAATAATTATCTATCTATTTAACTAATTTCCTAAACCTTGGTATAGTGCACTAATGACACTTCTAATTTGCTACAAAGCTAACTACATCGAGTTAAACATAATTAAGATTGAAAGTGTTTGACAGAAGTTTTTGACTTTAAATTTAAAAGCTTTCCTTATTAGGATGCATAAGAAAACGCAAATATAAATAATACTTATTGCTAATTTTACTTAACAATAATTTGTTTTAAATTTCATTTTTTATTTATTGAGTAAAAAAATCAATAGTAAGTATTTAAAATTATGTAAGTAATTTAAGGTAAATTCTAAAATATTTTTTGTTGGCTTTAAAAATGTAAGTATAGTGATATTTTCTTTGATTAAAAAATGCTATAAATTTTCTAAAATTTAATAAATAAATATCAAAATAACAAAAGAAAAATAATTTTTTTTAAACATGTTCTGTTTGAACCAATTCGTATGATCCGCGAGAAGAGTAAAAAAATGTTACAATCAATCCCAAAAGTAAAATGAAAGATTTGGTTAGAACCTCGATTATTAGCTTGTACTTTTCGATAGCTTTAAGCTGATCGAATATTTGTGTCAAGTGAATGGTGTTAACGATCATGTAAGCGACGAATATCACTGTCAACAAGATGCCTGTAATAAAAACAATGTTAAACTTTTTGCTCCAAATAACAATGATGCTCAAAATGGATTGAATTAAGATCAAGACGCCAAGGCACGCTCTCGCTATGTTAAAATAGGATTGTGAATTTTCGACAAGTTCGGGTATGCCAGTAAGCAAGTTTTCGAACAGACCAATTGACAGCAGCTGCCCATAGAAAACTGTCAAGTATACTTGAAGTATTTTTATCAAACGCATTCTTCAATTTGGCGTCTAATTGCAAAATATAAACTAAAAGTCAATTAAATAAATTATGTTCAAGGTGTTGTAAACTTTATTTGTCTCGAGAGTATATTGAAATAATTATATTTTAAAAATTCTCTATTTCAAGCCTTTAGAATAAGAAACTCAGCATGGAACTCATAGCTGGTGCCCTGAACTAAATATTTTGTAAACAAAAAATTTTTTAATTATGTATGATTGTTTTAAATAATTATTTTCAATAAAATTTTATATATTGGTTACCAATAAGTAGATTTTTTTCTAAACAAGTTTTTAATTTGTGATAATTTTAATTAAATTAATTTAAGCAATTTGATGGCTAATTAAATAAATATTTGAAAATTTTTTACAAGTTTTATTTCTATTTTTTTATTTATATTTAAAAGCTTTTATGAATCCTTAGAAAATTTAAGGGAAAACTGTACTTGACCCATAAAAAATAATTTATAATATTAACAAAAAAATTATAGCATAGAAAAAGTCTAACATAAGTCTTTTTTTAAATTGATTTTTTAAAATAGTCACCAAATGACTTAAGATCAGATACTTTGCTCCATCGACTAAAGACTTTGGCCTTGATTGAAAGAAATTTAGATTCGCAAATATTCGAAATGTGACTGTAGATTCAATGGTTGTAGTATTTAGGCTTTTAGTTAGATCACATATTATTTAACTGTTTTCAAAACAGAGAATACAAATAACTAAAAACAAAAGCATTTTTTTTTAATTTTTATAAATTAAAATTTACTGAAATTGAAAAAACTGCCAAAAAAAGTGACTTTTTTTTTCTTATAAAAAAATTATGATAGTCACAATTTATTGATTTTGCCCTTTAAATAAATAGTCCATCTAGGCAAAATGATAATGATTTTACACTTTGGGAATAATTTTAGAATTTCAAATTTTCATATTTTTAGATTTTTTGAATATTTAAGAAATTTTTTTTTTTATTTTACCAATAATTTGAGAGAGTTTTTTTTTTTAATTTTCTCAACAATTGTACAAAAAATCTAAAAATATGAAAATTTAAAATTCTAAAATTATTCTCATTCTTCCGGCCATCTTATATGTGTGACTGTCGTATGTAACAAGCGTACTAGTCGGTCAAGAACAGGAAAATTAGTTAGAAAGCTCTTTTTTTTAGAAATTTAGTTAGAATATCACAACTTTATAAAAATCTTGTAAGTCTTTCTTCATATTTTAAATTTTTTAAGCTAAATACTAATTTTATAGCTGTTTTTTGTATTTGTTTTAGGATTTTTGAATCTCTCTATGCTGCTGCATACTCTACTGTTTGAATGAATTTAAGAACCAGCATTTGATGGCTTGCTTTAATTGATTGCATTGGCTTTGTTATCCGCTTGTTTTGCTTGGTGTGTCCATTTCATATGATCTGTTAAAAAAATTCCAAGATTTTTTTCAACTTTTGTATGGGTAATCGGTAAGTTCTTCATTGATAATTCGAATTCATTGATAGCTTTATTTTTAAAGAACATAAATTTGCATTTGTCTTCGTTAAATTTCAATTCCCAACCGTCCGACCATTTAACAATTTGGTCAATATCTGTTTGCAACTGTTCAATGTCAAGACGGTTTTTAATGATATTAATTAGCTTGGTGTCATGTTGTGTAAAAATTAAAATGAAAAATTTTGCTATGAAATTAAACAGACTCGTCAAAAGTTGTCAACTAATGTGAAGTTCTTTAAGAGCAAAATTTATAAATATAATTAAGTATATATATATATTTAATAAATTTTAGATAAAACGGGTTCATACCAGATTTTAAAATGAATAAATAATAGTACAGCAATTCTTATTCTACTTTTTCTTTAAAACAAAATTATGATGATTAAACCAATAATCCAAAATTTTAATTAAATAATTAACTTCATTAAAATATTTGAATATAAAACTTAATAAAACTTTTTTTGAGTTATTTAACATTCTAAAAAATTTAAAAAGTAAAGTTTATTGTGCATTTTTAATTTTTTATTGAAGCTTTATTGAAAAAAAAATAACTGAAAAATAATTTTTAAATAAACAGACTTAAATTTTCAAATGAGCAAAAATAGATCTAATTAATAGAGTTGATGTTGATGAGCTGCGATGGCCGAGTGGTTAAGGCGTCTGACTCGAAATCAGATGGGGTTACCCGCACAGGTTCAAATCCTGTTCGCAGCGAATTTTTTCTTCCTCTCTCTTTTTATTTTTTCAAAGACAAATAAAAATCGCTTATTGATATTAATTCACTGACCTAATTACAGTCATGTCCAGAAAAAGCGATTAAATATCGCCTCTAAAATGTCTTAAACATTATGCTATTGTTTTCAATTTGAAAAAAAATAATTCATGTCAAAAATATAGAACAGTTACAAATAGAAAAATGACTTGGGTAAAGAATCAATTCAAATATTTAGTATGTGGCTCGGCATTCCGTTGCTGCTGCTCGGTTCTGCCAGACATAAACGAGTCAACGTCAACAAGGCTAATGTATGCACTATTTTTTTTCATTGGTACCATGACATGTGTGATCATGATGTCTCCATACCTCCTTTCTGATATTCTTTATCCAGTAAGCCACTAATAAAAAATAATTTTTTCTAAATGAACTTTTTTGCTTAAGTCGCCATCATCTCCTTTCTCTACAAGCACTAAAATAGCCAATTTGTCTCAGATCGAGTCAATTAAGTCAGACTCCTACATTCGCAATAAATTTTCCTCTATGGTTTGTGAAGACGAAGACTTGGGTGGACCCAACTGTCCAATCTATTCAGGCCCAATAGCAGTCTATCGTTTTTCTCTTGCCATGATTCTATTCCATTTGCTGTTTATGCTTGTGACTATGGGCGTATCGACCAGCAAGAGCTTTCGAGCACGCATTCACAATGGTTTTTGGCTCTGGAAAGCGTTGTTCGCTATCGGACTGGTCTCATTTTGCTTCAAATTGCCATTTTTTGGTATAATGAAAACAATTTGGATGTACATAGGTATGGCAGCTGGCAGTCTTTACATAATAATCAACCTCCTCATTCTAATCGAACTATCATACTCATGGACTGAAAAAATGTAAAAAAAATGTTTTTTTATTTTTATTTTTTTTTCAAATTTTATTTTTCAGTATGAATAAACAATCGTGTAAATTTGTGTGGTATATATCGCTTATATTTTTGATAATTGTCTTCATGGCAATTTGGATCCTAATGGCTATTTATTTGCTGACTAATTTTGTGCCTCATACCAAGTGTAAAATGAACAGTACATTGATCAGTTTTGTGGCGTCGTCGTGTTTTTTGTTCTTTATTTTCGCCATTTTTGCCGCTGCTAAAACAAGTAAAATTTTTATCAATAAAATTTTCAATTTTTTTTTAAACAAAATTAAAATAAATTTTTATAGAAAAAACTTATACATATTTGCTACCAACTGCTTTTGTGTCTTGCTATGTAATACTATTGACTTGGTCAGCGCTGGCCAGCATTCCTTCCGAAAGTAAAACATCTAAAAATAAAAAAATAAATTTAAATAAAAATTTTTTTTTCTTAGACAAAATAATTGACTTTAGAAACAGTTCAATCGGACATTACAATTGGTGCAGCTCTAACATAGAAATAGTGGTTCTGGACCGAAAATTTATAGCCTATTTGACTGTTCTAGTGTCAATATTGATTACAATTTACACATCGTAAAATTCTAAAATTTAATTTAAAAAAATTTAACTTTAAGTTTTTTTTTTGTTAGGCTTAAAACTTCCTCTGAATCAAGGACGCTTGGTATTGAGATTAACAAACCGACCATAAATTTAAAGGCTAAGAAAAAATCCTCCTCAAATTGCTGTTGTTGTTGTTGCTTTTGTCTTAATTGTTGTTCAACATCTCAAAAACCAAGTAATGATAAAAATTAAAATAAAGAAAAAAAATTTTAATTTAATATTTTTATTTTAAGAAAAAAGTTCATTTAAAAAAAGCTATGGTGGCCAAAGAGTTATAAAAAATGAACAAAATGGTGTCACATATTCGTACTCATTTTTTCATTTTATATTTCTGCTGGCATCGTTTCACAACATGATGAATTTGACTAATTGGAATAGGCCTGAGCTAGCTTCATTAGACAATTATGGAAAAAACCTTCCTACTGTGTATGTCAAGGGTGGCTCGGCTATTGTTTGCATTTTAATCTTCGGTTGCACTCTTTTGTTAAGTTGTTTGTGTCCCAAACGATCTAATAAACGAAATTTAAATGTTAGCTTTGAAATTTAAACTGTATTTATGTGTAAAATAAAATATATTTTAAATCGTTTTTTTTTTCAATATAATATGCAGACGCACATAGCTTCATGTTCATAGAGTCTTGTAATGCTGAACATCACAATTTACACACTCAGATATTTGAAATAGAAAATAAGACACTTTCGAAATTTGAAAATTTGATTTTATGTTTTTTTTTTGCTGGCATATTATGTATTTATCACTTATTTTTATGCAATACAAAATCTTTTTTATAAATAAGGCTTGAAGATAAGAAAAATAGTCAAAATCGGATCTTTAAATCTATTAAATAACGAATTTAATTCATAATTTTTTCATTTTTCGTTCATAAGATATGCTCAAAAAACCGTCAAAAAAAGCCCATTTTAAAGAATTCTAAAAAATTCGGAAAAAAAGTGTTTTTAATCGGTTGCTTTTGATAGGAAAATTCGATTTTCACATGGATATAAGGAAATTGTGCACTTTTAATATTAAGGTGATCCGAGGTTCCATTCTACTTCTTGAATAGAATTGTAGTAAAAAAAGTATGTAAAGATCTGGTTGAAAATTCTTTATAAAAACATAAGTGAAAAAGTATGACTAAATGATTTTTTTAAATCTTAAAGGACGAGCTTTCAAAAGCTGTTTTGGTTATAAGGATTCCAACCTTGATTTCTGAGAAAATTAAAATTAGACTTTAATAAAAAAATTTATTTATGGCAATATTTCCCATTGACCGGAAAAATTTTCTTTCTTTTCTTTTTTTTATTAGAAGAATTTTATATTTTTCATCGCCGATTATGGCTAATCTTTTGAAGTAAATTAAATCAAAAATACTGAAGTCATTAACCACAAAATTAATTAATAGTTTCATTTATACTTAAAATATATTCATTTTTTATTTATCGGAAACAAATTAACAAAATTGAAACAATGCTAGAAATAGCATTGTCTTCTAAAGGCTCTAATGGAATTTTGGATTTATTCTAAAAACGACATTGTTTATTTTAAAATTTAAAATTTTGTATTTTTATTATTTGTTTTTTTTTCTGTGTCGAGCTAATGCTCCTTCAGATTAAAAAAAAAAGAAAAAAATTTATAATGATAATTGAAAAGAATTAAATAAAAATAAAATATAGTAAATATAATTTAAAAAAGAAAAAAAATAGATAAAATTAGATAGAGAGTAATGGGGTAAAAATGCTTTATATCTGATGCTTCATGAAAAAAATAGGAAATAGTAGGGGAGCAATTACACAATGGAGTAGGACATTCAATGAATCTTGACTCGAAACTTTCTTTATATTCTTCCACTAGTTTTACAATTAATGGAACAGAATGACTCAGTCATGCTCTGAAATCTCTCACTTAATTAGTTTTCAGAAAAAAAGTTATAAGATTTTTTATAAGAGTTTATTATTCTATCTAATTAACGCCAAGTAGTAATCAAACAGAATATAAATGAGAATAAGAAAAAGGCTAAAAGGGGGAATATATTTTGTGTTAGTTAAATAAAGCAACTTCAAGAACATAATCTTTTATTCAATCTTTTATTCAACTTATATTTTTGTGTAAACAAATGTCAAGCAACCGTGGAAGACCAACCAACCGGCAACACTGACATTCTCATACAAAATTTAAAATTTTGCCAATTCGCCCTCACTATTAAAAAAAAAATTGATTAAAAATGAGACAAGAAATCTGAAATATTATTTAAGGAATAAAGACAAAAGAATTGTATGTGGTTTAAAAACAAAGAGTGGTGAAAATACATTTAAATATGTATTTTCAAGATTATTAAATAATTTCATTGTTGATAAATTAGTTTTTAAATTTAGTACTTTTAAATTGTCAATGTTTAATAATATAAACCTAATTTTTGATAAATTGAATTTAAATTTAAATTTTTTTTTTTTTTTTGGAAAAATTTGTATTTTTTTTATGAAAATTTTAATTAACGGTCGGGTATCTAGCCCGACGCATTGGCAATTAGAACTAAATAAAAGTTTGAAACTTCCACCTCCTGATTGAAGTCGGGTGTAAGCCAAAGATTCCTTAAATAGGTTGTAATTAACTAATTAAATTATCTAAAGCGAATAAGTACGAGATCAGCTATTTTTAGAGACTTGATTTTTATTAAAATAGATAAAAGTTTTTTATTTTATAAAATTTTAAGTCGATATCACTGGATTTGTTAACTAACTAAACCATAAGAGTTTTGGTTAGCATAGAGCATAAATAGCGAAACGTCTAGCAAAAATAATTGTTTAAAGAATTAAAATTTAAATTAGTAAATAAAAAAATAAAGTTTTAAAAACAAAAAGTTATTTTTTTAAGTGAACTCGGATTATTTTGTATCTGAGACAAATGAGATTAATATGTTTTTAAATAGATTTCATTGAAATTATGAAGATGAGAATAAAATAAAATACAAGTTTCAATGGAGATCCGGCGCCGTCCTTTTTTAAACCAAACTTGTACCCTTCTAACTTTAACACTTAAGGGGCCCGTGTCAATTTTTTTGCTCATATATCTTATTGATATTCACCTAAAAGTTTATGAATTTGTTACTATGAATAAATTTTATAAAATAAAATAGGATTTTTGGAAATCTGATCAAAAGTACCAAAGATAAAGAGGGCAATGTGAAATCTTAGTACAAAAAGGAAAAACTGTATAATTTTTTTTCTAGTTTGTCAAAAATGGTTCTGTTAATAGTACAATGTTGTACAAATTTGTACAAACGAATTCTAAATTCTGCAAATACTCTTCATTTCTCTGTAAAATGCACATCATTAAAAAACATTGGATAAACTTTGAGTGTTAAGCACACATTTACTCCTTCCATTTAAACATATATTACCAATTATTGATTAAAGCCTTTTAGAACACCCAATTCTGTTCTATTTTAACATATAAAATGACTTAAAGTTTTAGAATTACAAAGATATATGTAAAAAATATCGAAGCTTTTTAAAAAATGCAAAATTAAGTGACTCAACATCAATGAACGCTAAGCTATAAATGATTTATCATAGATTGACAATGAAAAAAAGCATGAACGTCTAATGTTCTTGTGTACTTTTGTTTACTTTATCTAGGAATTAATTTTAAATATATAAAACTTTCCTTTTCATAACAAATCCTAACCCAAACAACAAAAGGACACTTTAAATATTGGGAAAAAAACAAGTTGATTGTTTATTGTTCAGATTAAAATTATAGTTAAACTAGCTTCATCTTCTTACTCTCTCTTAAAGGCTATTTTGCTAAAATCTTGCTAATTTTATACAGGTCCTAGCGGCATCGCCCTACTTTACATTCTTTTTTTGGGTTTTTCACTCAATCATTGTTTTAAATGAGATAATATCTTTTAATAAACTCCTCTCAATTGATTTTGGTCATACTGCCTTTCAATTGTGTTAATTTGGGACCAACTCCCTTTAAATAGTGTTATTTTAGTACAAACTCTCTTTCTTTTGTGTTTTATTGGGAGCAACTCCCTTTCAATTGTGTAGTTTTGAAACCAACTCCCTTTCAGTTGTGTTATTTAGGGACCAACTCCCTTTAAATTGCTTTATTTTTGGACCAACTCCCTTTCAATAGTGTAAATATCGGACCAACTCCCTTTAAATTGAATTATTTTGGGACCGACTGCATTTAAATTGCTTTGTTATGGGACCAACTCAATTTAAATTGCTTTATTTTGAGACCAACTCCCTTTCAATCCCTCAATTGTGTAATTTGGGACCAACTCCCTTTTTTAGTGTTAATTTGACCAATTCCCTATAAATTGTGTTATTTTAGCAGCAACTACCTTTTAGTTGTATTATTTTGGGACCAAATCCCCTTCATTTCAGTTATATCGGGACCAACTCACTTTCAATTGTGTTTATTTGAGTACAATTCCCCTTCAATTGTATTCTTTTTGGACCAACTCCCCTTAACACTCAAAAACCGGATGACTTTTTTGACCCTTTTATTTAAATCTTTTTTAATACTTTTTTTCAATGAAAATAAAATTATTTTATATAAAAAATTAAATAATTTTA
>PJRA01000244.1:205202-216172 GCA_016987375.1 Brachionus koreanus
AAAAATTATAAAAAAATGATTAAATTTATTGAATAAAAAACAAATAAAGGAAGTTACAAAAGGGGTTCAAAAGACCCCTCCGGTTTTTGAGTGTTAAATTGTATTAATTTGGGTAAAGTTCCCCTTCAATTGTCTTTATTTAAGACCATCTCCCCCTCAATTGTGTTATTTTAGGAAAATTTCCCCCTCGATTGTGTTATTTTAGTAGCAACTCCCTCTCAATTGTGTTAATTTGGGGGCAACTCTCTCTCAATTCTGTTATTTCAAAATGAGCCGTCGACCTTCGGTCTCCGGTACTTAGTTCCCAAGTTGAGTGACACAAACCAACCAACAACTTTTTTTCGAATTTATATATTAGAGGAAGAGGATTAAATTTTAAGTTTTTATTTAATAATAATAATAAAAATAATAAAAAAAAACATTTTTCTTATTAAAGAATATTTAAACAAAAAATCATACATATTATTACATATCAAGAAATGGAATGTTTAGTTTGTGCTTTTGAATAAATTGAGATTCGTCTGGTTAAAGAATTAATTAGTTCAAGTAGCTAGAAAAATACTTTGAAATAGAATAAAACTAAAAGAAATGATTGTGAGTAGAACAATTGGACTGGCCTGGAATGTACTAATCGCAAATGCATAGTGAGGACAATATGGACACTGGTACGAGCCGCACACTTCACATATGTCTAGACCAAAGATGTCTCTCAAATAGTACATACTCCGGTTGGCATTGCCCGGCTCATGGTATTCGAACACTTTCATTTCATAGTATCGGGACAAATTAGCCACCGGTATGTATCTAATGGCAGTAAATGTGAAACAAATTGGATCAAGGTCTAAATAGTCGAATAGGAAATTAACCATGGGCCCCGGAGCATTCTCACCATCACCCAAATTTCTAGTAAATGTTATCATTTCTTTAAGCCATCTTTCCTCCACTCTGTACCCGGTTGGTATCTGTATTTGAAATTGAGCATGTCCAGACTTGTTTGAGCCCAGTATTTCTAAATTTTGCGGCAACCAACTAAGACACACATCGTAGTCAATGTGTGAAAAATTTCTCCCATAAAGTTTAGTCTGCACAGTCATGTTAAATGCTTCATATGGAGGTTTTCTAATTAGCCATGGATATTCAACATTGTATTCGACTCTAAGCTGGACTAGAGCGTAGCCAGTGCCTTGACCATCAACTAACAGATTGCCCCATACATTTTGAATGTCATATTGTTGAAGTTGAATAATATTCGAGTCATTTATGGTCACATAATTAACATCCAACTCGTTTGAAGACGAACTGGTAAAATTAATGTTCATATTGTAATTTTGAATTGAATCACCAGTGCCAATGGCATAGAGAACAAGTGCTTTGTGAGCTAAAAGAGTGTCATAAGTGGACGACATGCCGCCAATGTGATTGCGTTGTGTTTGTAGCCATGTCATTATTTCAAATTTGTTTAATTGTTCAGCTCGGTATATGTGAGTTAGAAGAGCATAGGCAGTGGCAGCGACTGCGTGTCCTTCATGGTTCGACTCTGGTTTCCAGTTTTGGCGCGGATTTTTAGACGGCCAGTAGATTTTCATCCTGGGTATTTCCCAATTAGACCAATAAATGCCATAGTCATTTTTGTGCTTGGTAGAATTAAGTACTTGAAAAGCTAGATCTTTAATGGGAGAATTGGTCAAGTGAAGCGCATATGTCACAATGGCTCTTTCGAATGCATCGGTTATTTTAGTAAAATGCTGTTCCAGATACATGCGTGCTCTGTTAACTGCATTGCTGACCAGCTTGGCCGCTTGGCCTCTAATATCCGAGTTTACCTTGAGAGCAATTAGACATTGAGCAGTCAAAGTTAAATTCAACTTGACTTCAGTTCCGTCCCAGTTTTTGGTCCAATTTGACTCAAATTTTCGGTCATAAACAGGACCAATTTCACCCCATGATCCATTAACTGGATTTTGCTGAGAGATCAGCCAAATTACTGTGCTATTAAGCAACTCAGGGTCTATGAACAAACCATATTGTTCCCATACTGGATCAACTGCTTCTTTGATCACTGTTATTGCCCATGAAGTAACCCAAATGCTTTCTGTATTCGGAACGCCTAAAATTGGATATTGTTTAGAAATTTTAAGATTTAAATTTTTGTCAACTCATCTATTATGAATGAAATTTTTTGGATTATGGGTTTTTAATCATTATACAGAATGTCTTTCTGAAATAATAAGAAAAAGCTACTTTAAGTGAAAAAGAATAATAAAAAGAAAGAATAATGAAAGGCAATAATTGATTAATTTTATTCAAAATTTTTATTTTTATTTACATAGCTTTGAAGAGTGAGTTTCATAAAAATGAGATAAAAAAAAATCATAAAATGAATCAGTTTAGGACAAATTCATACTTTACTAGCCAAAAGATGTTAAGCTAATCATTCAACAATTGAATTACACATGAAATGTGTATTGATTTTCGTCATAAATCAAATTTTAAAAATTTTAATTTACTACCTACAAAAAATTTTATTCAATAATAAAACATGCAACTTTTTTGTTATATTAATACTCAATTTATTTCTTAGAAGAAGTGTTGATTCATGAACATGAATTTGGATTTGTACAATAATTTACAGTTTTCAGAACTAATTCATATACTGAGTCGAAAAAGAGATAACATCTGTCTTAATTTAAGAAATTCGCAGTCTATCATGACTAAGTTAAATTACTGCTTAGTAAACGCTTTTTAGAGTTTTAGTATGCCAAAATTGACAATATATACTAATAGTGTCCTTTAAATAATGAAGAAATATTTAAAGGCTATCAAAGTTAAGTTAACATTATCTTATTGTGTAACTATTAGAAGTACAAGTGATCAAATGCTAATTCAAGATGACATTGAAAAGATGGTTTAGTGGTCGAAACGTTGGAGTATGGAATTTAATGAATCCAAGTGTAAAGTTATGTATATTGGCAACTCAAAGATTGCTAAGCAAAAAATCTCAATGTTGAATGCAGATGGTCTGAGAGTTGAATTAGTTGAGACTACTACTGAGCGCGATCTTGGTGTAATGGTGAACAACAAACTCAAATGGAATGATCAAATTGACAACTGCGTTAATAAATCTAACAACATGCTTGGTATGCTCAGTCGTTTTTGCAGCCTTATAAAACATATGTTAGACCGCATCTAGAATACTGTGCACCTGCCTGGAATCCTTATCTAAAGAAGGATATACTTAAACTTGAATAAGTACTAAGAAGAGCAACGAAACTTGTTGCACAAATAAGAAGTTTGAACTATAAGTCAAGATTAGCTAACTTGGGATTAGAGACTCTACAAGATTGGCGAGAGCGTGGGGATCTTATTCAATTCTATAAAATCGACAAAAAATAGACTACTAACCATATTGATTAAACCATCCAAGACCCTCAAAAGTCATAACAATCCGCTGGTATTCATGATTGGCCCATTCAATTACTTTGATCACATCGTTTAAATTAAAATTTCGACCACCATGTCCTTGACGCATGTACATTAAGTTATTAAGCATAGTGCCAAAGCTGAATATGCCAGCTTCGATGGGACCAAATGATTTTTTGACATAAGTGTCCGAGGCTATAAATGTATCGAGTCCTAGATAAAAAAACGGTCCACACACATCTCCAGTAATGGAAACTTTGGCACTTGGCGATCCGGGTATGAAAGACCAAATTTGCTGCAGTGGCAAAATAAATGTCTGATTAGTCACTATTTCAAACTCGGATATCATTCTCGGCATGTTGACCAAGCTGAGCAAATAAGGCGTATGAAACACATTGGTCACTCCTTCGTAGCTAACATGCATGGTGCCAATATAAGTGTCTCGATTGGCACCAGTCAAAGCGTCTATTCTGACATCAATAGTTCCTGCACGTGTGGCCACTATTGGTATGTGCAAGCGTCTCGACTGTCCAGGCTGAATGATTACCAGGACGTGATGCTCGCCGTTGGTCAATCGGGGCGCAAAGCTCGACACCAATCCGTCCTTTTCCACATTGACAAATTTATAGTCTTTGGACGACTCGAGTATAATCAAACCTTCGATTCGATTCGACTGAAAGTTGAACACGTCCACTCGGATTCCTACTTGCTCGCCGAGTCTGCACTCGGGCGGCATTTCGACCCGAATGTAAAATTGCCTGGTCGTCGATATTCGCCCGGGTACTTTAAGCACACCAAATCCGCTCAGTCTGGACATGGCGAATGCGCCGACTACATAATTGGCAATGTCTTTGGACACCTCGGCTCTGAACTGAACACGTCCGTCGGGCAGCGTGAACGAGTCCTTCCACAGCCAGCTTAGCTGATAGATGCGCTCTATTTTGGGCTGAAAGCGCTCGTGCAACGGACGAAAGTAGGGCTCGGTTTTTTTGCATCCGGTCTCGTCGGCACAATCGCGCTGACACTGACACACATTGTCGCACCGCTGCTGCTCCGAGTAGCAAGACGAGCCGTCCAAACACGCCAACAGGCCCGACTCGTTACAAGTAAGCCTGGGCTCGTACAAGCTGTCGAACAGCGGCAAGTCCGAGAAGACTATTAGACCCGTGTAGGCAAAAGTCGATATGGCGTCGTATGCATACGATTGCGAGGGAAAAAAATACCTATCAGCTGCAAAGCCTAGTTCAGTGTTCCATGTTTGATACACGCTCGTATTGGCGTTCTTATCAAACGAGTACAATTCGTCATAGAGCATTAATTCAGTGATTATATTGCCACCGTTGTACAAGCGCACAATTGATTCGTCTAAGGCAGCTATGCCCACAAACGATTGGGGCGATGCGTACGCCAGTATTTCAACAGTGTCGCCAGTAAAGTCTTTTCGTTTATTTATAGTTATGTTAACTTTGTTTTGAATGCTTGATGCATTTACGTGAAAATTGTACGAATCGGCGACTAGTTCGCCGTCGTATTTTATGTAATAGGCGACTATGTGAGCCGATGGCACCATTTCGCGCGTTAGGCCAACATCGAACGTTTTTTGTTTGTTGTTCATTTCGAGCACATCGGTGTAAATTATTCTACTCGATGATATAATGTGATAGTAGACTTGATCGACTGGTTGACTCACTCGAACAGTGAAGATCATAAAGTCGCCCACTTGCGGATTAATCGTGCTCGATGTGACGTATATGTAGCTGTTTGTGGGAGATCTGTAGCGAATGGCGCGCTCAGTTATCACAGTTTGCGGATCCTCGAAGTCGTTTTCGACAAAGCTGGCGATTAGAGTTATGTATTGGGTGTTTGTGTCCGGTGTGAACGTGAACTTGCATATGCTGGTCATGGGATCTATGCTCAGAAACTCCTGATTGCTGAACGACGAGCCCCCGCTGGTCTCGACGCGCAGTCTCACATAACTGTTCGATATGCGATCGGCTGGCAATGGTGTGCCGTCTTGCTGCGACACGGCTATGTATGTCGTATAGGCCATTTTTGGTTTAAAAGCTTTGGGTTGTTCGCCCAAAAATTTAAGCTCAATTTTGGCATCGTACAAAGTGGTTATGAACGATCCGTTGCTTTTTTCGCTAAAGTACGGATCGTCCACTTGGGCCTCGACATAGACTTCGAGTTCGTTTAAAGAAGATTGGCCACTAATCGCCAGCAGTTCACTCATCGGAAAGTGAAAGTCTATTACTCCGTTGAATTGTTCGATGTAGCGCTCCAGATACGGATAGCCTTCTAAATCGTAAATGCTTACTGATGCTGGCTTCACAATCGCTTTTAGACGACATGTGCCAAAAACTGCTCTTCCTGTTGTATAGCTTTAATAAATAATTAGAAAAATTTTTGTCTTATTTATTTGATAAAGAAATTTGAGTTATGAATCAAGATTAGATAATTTGGGATTAGAGACTCTAAAAAGATAGACGAGAGCGTGGTGATCTTATTCAATTCTATAAAATCCACAATAATTACAATTGGTACTACCATGTGAAACTCATGAGCTCAGTGAATAAATAAGAACCAAGTGGCCGAGTAAGAGGAGCAAAGCATCGCATTTGCTCGCAGCTAACAAAATGTAAAGCAAGACGAGACTTTCTATTAAGCCGAGTGGTGAACAAGTGGACAAACAATACAGACTGGACAATGTCGATAGAAACAAAAAAATGAAAAGTCTACTATTGCGGGATTACGTTAGTCTTCCTGCTTTCTCAGTTTAGTTAAACTAAACTTGACCGTAGAATATTAACTATTATTATTATTATTATTATTAAGAGTAATAAATTAATTTGAAAGTTTTTATTTTTTTTATTAAATAATTGTCTGTCAAAACATTCTTCTAATGAACTAAGCTTGGGTCGGAGATTCCATGATTTAACAAATTTAAAAGAAGTCAATGTGTCAAGCTATCACACTGGATCTTAAAAACCCATTCAACTGAGTTCTCCCAAATCATAGCTTTTTATTATTAAATTATTTCATAAATTATTCTAAAAAATATCGAAAAATTTTCGAATTAAAAATATTATCAAATATTTAATAAATTAAACGTGACTTTTTAGTACAAAAATTTCATTTAAAAAAGGGAAAATTTTATTTTTTACTTCTTATTGTTCAAAAATGGCTTTGTAAACAGTAGATTATTGATTAAAAAAATTTCCAACTGAATTCTAAGCTCTTCAAATATCTTTAAAATAGATTTCTATAAAATAGATTTTGTGCAATATAGTACAATAGTACAGAATAAAATTCTAAAAATTCTTTGATAATAATAATGATAAGCTAAACTAGATTAGCTTTTGATTGCGGAGCGAGACTAGTTTATGTCTAGCTATGGTAGCTGTTCTTGACGCAAAAAAAAATATATTATATATTCCATATTAAATTTAGAATCCTTGTATATATGTAGCAAAGTTCACTAATTTCAAATTCATTGCAAAATTCATTTTCTCTTCTTTTTCTTTTTTACTTTTTTTTAACACTAGAACGCCCGAAGGGTTTTTTGGAAAAATTGAAACTTGATTTTTACCACAAATAAATAAAATTTTAAAAAAGGTATTTATTATCTAAAAATTGTGACTGTAATTTTTTAGAAAATTAATAAATTTTCAAAGAAAATGTTTAATTTATCTTGATAAATTCATTTGAAATTTTAATGAGAAATCAGCCGGGCTTTCTAGTGTTAAGATATATCTGAATTTAATTATAATATTCAGAGACGGTCTCATCGATAGACTAAATGCATTTAACAGACTTTGACTTTTGTAGAAAATAAGCATGTTGCACTAAGAGAGCTAATTAAGAAGCGTACAGAAAAAAATGGATTAACTTTTATAGCATTAATTTCTGTTATATATTTTTTTTTATTTTGTACCAAATTTCACAAAAGAGTAAAATTTATTTATTTTAAGAATAGTTTAGGCGAAGTCTTGGCCGGTTGGAATGGAGACTTTGTACTTCCTTTTAGCCACATGATTGGTTTTTGATGTTGTATAATGTTGCAAAATAACAAAAAAGTTAATTTAGATTGAGTTTAGCGTTTAAATTTTAAAATGTTAGAAAAGAAATTTACAATTTACAATTAAAATTAGTTTATGTTAAAGAATTAAAAATTAATTATGTAAACTTTAAGTTGAATGAATTTATGAAATTGGTGCTATTTTAAGGAAAAAATTGAACGGAGTAGTGAATTTTTTTTGGTTATTTACATTGTAATTACGCAAATCTAAAAAGAGTAAAATACGAATCAACAAAAAAACGGTTGATAAAAATATGCTATAAATTGTACAAAGCTTATTATTCAGTTGTACAAATTTGTACACTATTGTACTGTTTAAAAAAGCATTGATCAAAATTTGCAATATAAAGATTAAAAAATTTATAAACTTTTTCTCTGCAGGTGAAACAACTGTTATAAGCCTGTCTGCAAAATTTGTGTTAATTCTGTAAGATTCAATTCAATTTGATAAAAAAAATCGCAATCAATTTGCACAGATTTTGCCAAATCTATAAAAAAACTATAAAATAAACCAACAATTTTTAAAAATCAAATTAATGTTTAGATCCGTTTATCAGATCTCCACGTCAGACGTTTAGAACCTGCTATTTATGCTCCATGTTAAATAAAGCGTTTATGGCTTTGCTAGTTAACAAATCCAGTGATATTGACCAAAATGGCGCTATATCATACAAACCATTTAAATTTTAAGAAAATTTTTTTAATTTTCGTTAAAAAAATATTTAAAAATTTTTTATCTATTAAGTTATTAAATATGTTTTATATTAATTTTTTTCTTAATTCCGGACTATATAGTTTTCGACATCAAATTGTCGAACTAAATTTTCAAAAATTATCAAAACATTTTAAATGTGCTATTAATTTTAGTACATTTTTAGAAATTAAAATCCTAAAAATAAAACTTTGAAATGTTACAAAAATTTTAACTTTAAGTTGTTTCTGTTTAAGCTATTCTTAACAGAAGACTCACTTTTTTTTAAAATTATGTAATGCTACAACTTAGAAATATTTAAGAGAATGATGGTTAAAAATAGTTCTTTTAGTTCTCCAAATTATTAGAAATTTTAATTAACAAATTGAAAATAAGACCATTAATGTTTAAAAACTTTGAATTTTTTTTTGCTTATTTTTAATAAAAATATAAGCCTACTTAAAAAAATTCAGCAATTTGCTTATTTCAATTTAGCTTATAGAATGAATGAAGATAAAATTGAAAATTACTTAGCGACTACAACTCCACTGATTCCAGGCGATGTTGTTAGAAAATAATGAGGCATGCTGACATTAACTTCGTATTTCCATTGATAAAACTCATAGATTTCAAATGATCTGGTGGCTTCATATCCCATGACAGAACACTTGACAGTGTGTAGACCTGGCGGTGGTGCATCATTGAAAATATAAGACAAACTAACCACACCAGCATTTGTTTGTACATTTTCCCATCTTTTTATAATTATTCCACTAGGAGCTATGATGAACACGTCCATTGTTCCAAGATAAGCACTGAGATCAGGATACATAGGAATGCATCGAAAGCGTAGAATAGACTCGTGTCTATAATCGGGTCTTTCTAGCTGAACGATTATTGACACAGCTTTTTGTTCAAATATAATTGTTTTTTGGTCCGAAAAAGTTGTTTCACCAGTGGGCAATTTTCCCTCTACTCTGAGATAATAGTTTGCTTTCCGAATGTTATTCGGCATAGTCATGGCAATTGTATTTGGAACGTTGGGCAAAAATTCTTGTATGCCTGATACAATTTCTTGTTCGTCTGTGAATATAAGAGCTTTGACCATCAAATTTGCCCAGTGTTTGTTCATAATGGTGCAGCTAATGCGCACTTTTTCTGCAGGGCGAACCACTCTCGGTGCCACTATGATATAGGATGGCTCGCGAATAGAATACTCTGGCACTGAGTACAATGAACTTTGACAGTTTACATTTTCAAATAAGCAAATTATTAATAACGTGACAGCTTGTTTAATTATCATTTGATGTTGTTGTGTTTTTTTTTCAAATTTTATGTGCTTTATCGATCAAATTTCGATAGGTATTAGTACTGAGCTTAAATTTAAGTTTAAGTTCATTTAAATTTAGGTCAGTTATTTTTTATTTTTTCAAAGGTAATTCAAAAGGTAATGACATAAATTTATTTACCTTTTAATGTCAAATTATGACCTCACGTTCATTTCATATGCATACATAAAAATAAATACGGTAGATTTTTTTGACCGATTTCTCTATATGTATCAATTAGATAAAGAAAAATGTTGAAGGGCATATTGCAAGTGACATATATGAAAAATAACATTTATTAGATATTTTTGTTGTATCATCAGATTTTTTTAGTAGAAATATCAGATATGAAATAATCAAATTTATATTTGAATTGTCGTTGTTTTTTATAAAAAGATGTTTTTTTTTGGTGTTGAAAATAAAATTTTCAAAAAATATACAAAAATTATTTTACTTAATAAAAATAATGTTTCGAAAATATAACATGTTGCTTAAGCGGTTTAAAAGCCGCTCTTAAAGGCTGCTTAAGCAGTGTTTCGAAAAATTGTTAACTTTGTTTAGAGATGTACTGTATTCTATCTGGTTAAATTTTAATTAATTTTTTTAATTATTTATTTGTTTTAATATAGACAAAATTATTTAAAAAAAAATACAAAATTTTCGCATAGCGGTATTTTAAGAAAGTTATTAATTTAACGATAATTTATTTAAAAAATTCTATTTTTAAAAGATCGTTTAAAATTTTAAATAGCTGGGTATTGTCCAACTTTTCTAGCAATTATTTCTATTTTAGAAAAAATGAATTTAATCGAGCTAACTAGACCATAATTTTTATCCGAGTTTTTATGTTCAATCAAGTCAATTGATGATCCTGGATCAGAGTTCAATTAATCTAAATTTCTAAATTTAAGGAATTAAAACAAAATGATTCTTTAAATACATCAGGTTTTTCGTTCCATGAGTTCACTTTTGATGATATTAAAAAGGCTTCGGATGAATTACAGTCTTCTAGCTCACCTGATTTCATTGAAATATACTCAAAAATTTTAAAAATTCTTCCTAACATATGTATTCCTATTTTGCATATTTTACAATGCCTCAATTTGAAGAGTATTCCAGATGACTGATGAAATTAGCTTAAGTAAACCCTTTATACAGTATGTTGCAAAAATTTAGAAATTAATTATTTTATTTATCTAAATTTTTTTATTAATTGAATTTTACAATTATTAGAGTGCAAAAGAAAAAAAATAAAAGCACTAATTTGAAAATACAGCGGTCAGAAAACCGCTTCTTAACATAAAAGATAGACAAAAAAGATATAAGTGGTGTAAACAGAGACTTAATTGGACAGTTAGTGATTGGTCCAGAGTTATTTTCAGTGACGAGTCCAATTTTGAGGTCTTTAATCGTAAATCAAGAGTAATAGTAAAAAGGTTTAAGAATGAAAAGT
>PJRA01000244.1:230744-249525 GCA_016987375.1 Brachionus koreanus
CCAATGAGCTCAGCTTTAGAAAGAAATTCTGCTTTTCAGTCCAGTATTTATCGAAATCCTGTTTATCACTTATCGAAGAAATGTAATAAGCAATTTCTTCTTTTGTTGTTTTTGTTTTTTGTTCCCAATTTACTTAGTTTAATCATTAATTACCTTTTAAGTAAACAGCCTTAAAATTCTGAGCGCAATTGTCTAGAATAAACTGATTTTGTTTAATAACAACACATTTGGTTTCATTTTGATTTTCGATCTTATTCAAACCACAACCATTGTAATTACTAAACCTAATCAACTTTTAAAACAGATTTTAAAATTCAATTCTTATACCAAGGCCTCTGTTCCATTTCTGTTTCATCAATCCAAATTATTCTATTATTCTGTGTCATTATGCCACCAACCTAATTTCAAAAATTTGCTCTTATTTTCAAAATTAAAACTATTACTTTTAATTTTACCCAGTAAGTTTGTCCATTGTCATTTTTTGTCAAAAAATCAATGAAATTCAAAATTTTGACCGAATCTTTAAAGGACTTAAAGATTTATATCTGTTTTTTTTGAAAAATCATATGCTTCATACCAGTTGACAGATGATTTTGACAGGTAATAATCTTACTGATTTTCACTAGCTAAATAGTTCAACTCTTTCAAAAGTGCCTCATTAAAGCATTTTTTTGCCTCGAATGAACTTAAATACTCAATTAAAAATTTTTGATTGCTTTTTTTAAATAAATCCATACTAAACTATTCCAACTTTGCATTTACAAAACGTTTGCTAACATATTTGCCAATATGGACACTGGTAATCATGTTTACATTTTTTTATATCTAAGTCTAAATAAACAATGAAATTGAAATTTTTGTTCATTCAAAAAAAGAGAAAATGAAATTAACCAAATTCAAAAGCATTCCAATAAAAAAGGATTTTTTTTCTTAAAAGTTCTCTGCATATATCCATTTATTTGAATTGTTATATCTATTTTAAATAAAATTAGTTTTAAAAAATTTTCTATTCGAAAAAATTACCAAATAAACAAATAAAACTGTGCAATTCTAGACAATTGACCCTTTTTAATCCAAATTCTGTTAAAGTTGCACAGCTTTCTGATAATTTCAGTGGATTTTCTTTATTATTTGATGCTTTTCTATTTGCAAGCTATAATTTTTGTTATTTTGGAAAGTGCTCATATTCGTTAAATTATCAGATTCATTTGTTTAAAGATTTTCAAACCATTTTATCAATTTTTAAATGACTATAAATTCATAAAAAAATTTAGTGAGAATATTACAATCGAAATACCTTATAAGTGCTTGTAGAAGTATAGGTTGATTATGTGGAAAAAATCTTTGAAATAGTCTTTTATTAATTTTGTAAAATTTACGCGTTTTTTAGGCTGAAAAATAATTTCACATTCATTTAATCTAAATTAACTTAAATACATGAAATTGAACTTAACATTTATGACTTTTCCAAAATAACAAATGACTCTTAATATTCATTAATATTCATTTGACTCGTTTGGTGCTTATAGTGATTAAAAACTTCAAATATAAAATTTTGACCTAAAGGAAAATAAATTAAAAAATAAACTCACTTAATAAAAATGGCTCTCAATATTTTACCCAACAAAATTTGTACAAAACCTAATAAATTTAATAATTTTGGTTTATTTTTTTTTCCTGAAAACATATATTTTGTTTTTTTTATCATGTCTTGTTTGATTTAATAAATTTATTATTGGTTGAATAAATTTGTTTATTTTTTATTAAATTTGTTGGGAATTTACAAAACTAGTTATATTAAACTATTATAAGTCAATAAAAATTGCAATTATATGACATTATCAAAATCAAAGTCACATGAATTGGAACCTTTTTTTCTAGCTTATTTCTTGTTGATTATTGTTAAAAAAACAAATAAGATAATTAATTAATTGAATATTTTTTAAAAAATGGCTAAAAAAATTAATAAAAGACTAATTTTTGAGATTTACTCTCACCGAAGGTTGTTCCAAAGCAAGGATTCATACAACCTGCATTTTTTTTAGAATAGTGTGTAAAGAAAATTAATTCCTAATTATCCTAGAAATTAATTTAAAGGTAGAGAATTTTTTAATTTTTTTTATCGTCGAATCCAGATGAAATGCTTTCTAACTCATTTATGATTAGGAGAGATAAACCAAAAGGAAAATTCTAAGTTCTAAAACTCATCTTGTCTCTAGATCTCCGATCCAGAAAGACTTAGGAATCTTGATTCAAAACGATCTAAAATGGCATTCGAAAGTTTGTTCAGCAGCCTCAAAAGCCAACAGAATACTTGGGCAAGTTCTTCATGGTATTAAATTTCGGACACAGACGGTCATTAAATTACTTTATACCAGTCTTGTAAGGTCTCACTTAGAGTATGCTATTCCAGTATGGTGCTAATATTTAGAGAAAGATAAGAGAATTATAGAGGCTGTTCAACGAAGAGCCACTCGTGCCATCTCTGGTTTTAGAGATCTAAACTACAATGATAGACAAAAGGTTCTGAATCTAATGAATTAACCGAAAGGAGAATGAGAGGTGACTTAATTCAAATGTTTAAATTTTTTACTTTATTTTTTTCTTTTTTTTATTCATATTTTATTATATATAACTTTATTTTTATCTTTTTTTAATCTGAAGGAGAGCTCGGTACAGAAATATAAATAAATAAATAAATTTCAAATAAAAAAGATAAAATATTAATGTTTTTGTTTTTTTTTTCAACAATATGGGGTGAAGTTTAGAAATGTAAGTATGCAAGGATCTAGAAACTAAAGTAAAAATTAAAGAAGGAATTAGAAGATTAATAGGTGAGTGAGATTTCTTCTCAGTGCAAATATCCTTGAATAATTTGAACAAGTTAATGTACATAATTCAAATTAGTTTTTAACATCTGACGTTAAGATCCCAAATCGAACTTGTTTCCCATTATTACCTGTATACGCACAAGTTGTAGATTCCAACGTAGAATATATTGTAATTGTTGCTTCCGATGTACTTATTGAAGTTTCGATAGTTGAAACAATACTATTTTGTGACATAGTACTTATTGTAATACCAAAAAATTCAATTACTTGTGATTTCACACAGTTACTCTATCCAATAACCGCTACATCTATAGCCAATAAAAATAGCATTCAACTCTTCTAAAATCTGAAAATAATAAAATTAATTTAATTAAAAAAAGTTTATTTCATTTTTAAATAAATCAAAGGTTTTTTTAATATTTTAAGATAAACTTTCTGAATTGAATTGATATTTTCAATTTGAGCATAAATTTGGCTTTTTTTTTGGATATACATTCCTTTGCTGGGCTTATGCTCAGGACCTATGACGCCGACAGGTATTATGTTTGCTAAACAACTGATGGACATCAATTCGTATTTATAAAATTATATTTGAAATTATTTATGAAATATTAAGAGGAAAATTTTGAAATATGCAAAATTTTGTTTTTATATATTTAATTTATCATTGTTTTAAAACTAAATTTATTTAGGAAGTAATTTTCCTAAACATAAATATTTACTTTTAAATTGAATTAATAGTCAACTTATCTTGGCACATTATTAAATTTTACAGATCCTTTTACTCTAATTATGTGATTGCTTCTTTATTAGAAAAAATTGTTTTTTAAAAAATGGATAGTTTTGTGCAGCCTTCCCATTCTTTGGATGAGCCATCAAATGCTCAACTTTTAAGTGTGAATCAGCAGGTGCCATTAATTAGAAATAAGCAGAAAAGCAAATCTTCTATTATTTGGGAACATTGCTATAAGAAGTTAATAAATGAAAAGGAATATTTGCAATGCTCACACTGCAGTTCATTCTACCTATGGCATGGTTCAACATCAAATATCAAGAATCATCTTAAAAATAATCATAATATAAGTGAAGAATTAATTTCTGAGCAAAAAATACAAGAAGAATCTGAAAATGAGAATGAACCAAGTACTAAAAAAATTAAGCCTAATTCAAAAACAGACAATAAACTTCTAAAATTTGTACTAAGTGCAAGCCTTCCTTTTCGTATAGTTGAAAATAAAGAGTTTATAGAATTTGTGCATGAGCTGGACAATAAATACTCAATTCCGAAACGGAAAAATTTATCTGGAAATATCTTAAATGAGGAATTCGATCGAACATTAATCAAGATTAGATCTAATTTAGCAAAAGCTTCGTCAATATCAATAACACTAGATCTTTGGACTTCGATCCAGAGCTATCCTTATATGGGGGTTACTTGTCATTATTTAGATGAAAGAATGACTTTATCATCATATACGCTAGCTGTTCGCCATCTTCCAGGAACTCATTCAAGTGAGACCATCAAAGAAAATCTTTTAATTGTTTTGAATGAATATAATATTATGGATAAAATAGTAGGAATTGTAACTGATAACTGTTCTAACATGATCAATTTATCATCACTTTTTAATTCGGATGTACAAGAACTTAGAACATCTTTTTCACATGGACGTAAAAAAATTAACCAATTTAGCTGTTGTGCGCATGTATTAAATCTGATTCTACAGAGAATGTCAAAATATTCAAACGAAAAGGTATATTTATCCAATTTTTTTAAATCAACTTTCAACTATTTAAATTTTTTTTTTAATTATTATAGGAAAAAGAGATTGAAATTGGGGGAGATGAAAATTTTTTAACTAATAACGAAGCCGAATGTTTACAAGATTATGCAGATCTTATTGAAAAATGTAGAAAAATAGTCAGTGTTTTTCATCAATCAAATAAGTTAGATGAATATCTTTCTGAAGCTCAAATTTCACTAAATATTGAGCAGCATAAATTGATACAAGATATTAAAACAAGATGGAACTCAACTTATATAATGATAGAACGCTTATATGAACAAATAGACGCAATAAATCACGCATTAACTCAACCCGATATTCGTCGTAAATATGAAGATCTGTTGATCAGTGAATTTGATAAAAACAACTTAATGGAAATAATCCAGGTATTTGAGCCTTTTTATAATGCAACTCTTGAGCTATCGGGATGTAAATATGTGACAGTTTCTATTGTAATTCCTACTTTTGGCTGTTTACGGGCTAGTTTATTAGTAGATCAAAATGATTCTTTAATTACTAAAGTTTTAAAGAAAGTATTAAACTATTGGACAAATATTTATACTGAAAAATATGGTATTTTTACTAATAAAATTTTACTTGCATCAACTTTTCTTGATGTTCGAACTAAACTTTTCGGTAGGTTTTCTGACGAGATACGTAAGGATTATATAAAGGAAGATAAGAACACTATCAAAAGCATTATCGGCGAATTTACAACTGAACAAAAGCAAGAACTAAATATTATAAATTTAAGCAATATACCAGATTCCTTAAATTCATTTGAAACATCCCAACAAAAAGGTTCTAACTCTAAAAGAAAATCAACACTGCAATTATTCGATTTTAATTAAGAAATAAATATTAGTAAAACCGCTGCGAGATTAAATATAATAGACAGAGAAATATATAAATATAATTCTGAGTCATCCAAAAATATAGAACCATTATCTTTTTGGAAAATGAATAAAGAAACCTATCCAATTCTTTTTAATGTTGTAAAATCTATTTTCTGCATTCCAGGAACTTCAGTACCATCAGAACAACTATTTTCTGCAACCGGATATACAGTCTGGGATAGAAGAAATAAAATAAATCCGCTAAAAATTAACAAAATGATGGTAGTATCAGAAAATTTATAGAATATTTATCTTTAATTTGGTATATTTATTTTAAATCGTTTTAAATTTATCTTTTTAAATATTTTTAAATTTTTTTAATATTTTTTTTAAATAATAATAAATTAAAAATTTCAAATAAATCGTTAAATTGTAAATTCAGTCAATTTTTTAATCTATATTCAAAGACTTTATTGATAAAAAATAATATCAATGATAATTAAGTACTTTTCATTATAACTTTTAATTAAAATAAAAAATTAAATTTAACTAATTTAATCTAGTCGACTAAAATAAATTAATCGATTCAGTAATCGACAAAAAAAAATTAGTCGATTTAATATTCGACTAAAAAAAATTAATCGGTTTAATAATCGACTAAAAAAAACTAGTCGATTTAATAATCGACTAAAAAAAATTAATCGATTTAATAATCGACTAAAAAAAACTAGTCGATTTTCTAATCGACTAAAAAAAAATTAGTCGATTTTCTAATCGACTAAAAAAAATTAGTCGATTTTCTAATCGACTAAAAAAAATTAGTCGATTTTCTAATCGACTAAAAAAAATTAGTCGATTTTCTAATCGACTAAAAAAAATTAGTCGATTTAATAATCGAATAAAAAAAATTAGTCGATTAAAAGTTAGTCGAATAATAAATCGATTTTTGATAATCGATTGCCAACACTAAAAAATAATCATGTGTTGGTATCATTTGAAGGCTAACGTGAGTTTTTCTCAATAAATAACTAATTAATTTATTGTTTAATTTAAGATCAATAAAAATAAAAATGATTCCGATGAATTTGATAGATCAAGTCGTAGATGATATTCGTTCTTTACATTGTTCCAAGCAACAAGAAGCTTATCAAACTAAGAAAAAGAGCCTTCTACATAAATGGTCAAAAAACAACATCTTTGAAGCAGTTTTACAAATACTTTAAAAAACAGTGGATTGAATTACCTTTTAACAACTGGCAACTTTTCATGACTCCCCACGGTTTTGCAATGACAGTGCTGTCTGCATTCATCTTGTCGGGTGCTGTTTATTAGATTACATTTGTTTACCCGATGTTTTCTTTCAAAAAATTAATTCAAGGACAAAATCAAAAAAGAGAAAAGCAGGTTATTGGTATGAAAAAGATTAGGTTATATGCGTTGTTACCTCTTGGTTAATAAGATAAAATTCAATTATTTCAAACATTAATTTAAACAAGCAACGCTAGAATAACTAAATGTTTTTTTTTTACAATACACAAGGAGCTGCTAGAAAATATATACATGAGTTTTTAATTAAAATAAAACATCAAATAAACCAAAAAATCGATTAATTTAATTCAATGAAAATAAATAACTTAACTTTAATATTAGATTTTAATAAAAGATTAAATAATATGCTTTTTTTGTTTTAAAAAAATTTTTGATCATAAATTTCAATTAAGATAAATATTGGTTTCAAAGAGGCATAATTTTTATTAGACTAATAGAAAAAAATTAAATTAAAAATTTTTTTTTAAAAAATATTGTCGTCATTTTTGTTTCTATAAATTAAATTTGTTATTTTGTTTATAATTTGATTCATTTTGCCAAGTGATTCCATTTCAACTTCTTTTAAGCTAATTGTATCTGTAACTGCTTTATCATGCACAAAAAATTCCAAAATATGTTGCTTGATTAATCTTATTTTTTCTCTGAAAAAATTGAATAGAATAGAACCAACCGACTCTTTTTTATTCTCATTTCTGAAAATTCTAAAATTATCAGTCAAAATTGTGATCAACATGTTAAGCAACAAAAATACTATCACCAAATAGAATATGATGCTGATGATGATTTTGTAAAAGGTGTTATTACCATAATAAATGTTGTTTGGTAATTTACTCAGAATCATTCCAAATAAAGTCTCAAAAGTTCCAATAAAAGTAGAAAACTCTTTGGAATTGTGATGTTCAATCAAATAGATTAATTGAACAAATGCAAAAAATAAAGTGAAAAATATGACAGAGAAATTAAATAAATCAATAATTGAAGCTTTTAGCGTATAAATGAATATGGATATGTTTCGATTTGTGCGAAGAAGCTTCAAAAACTTCAAAGTTCCAAAAAGACTCAAGAAGCCAAACAGCATACCGAGTACATCGTTCCAGTATGATAGCAATTGAAGTCTAACTAGCTGATCTTTGGCTTTTATTTTTTCAAAAAGATCATCTTTGGCATATTGTCTGTAAAGATAAATGGAAAATGTTGCCCAAGAAAATGCAAATATTGTCCATTCGATATAATTCCAAACTTCTGTCAAATATTCAAAGCCTTGCTTGTAAATTCGTCTAATTTCTTTGAACATAAAAAATACTATAAACAGCGTGTAAATAATATTTACAGCTATGACAAAGTATTTTGATGTTTCATCAGTCTCATAAAGAATGACTGGTTCAATTCTTGATGTTTTAATTAGATTTCCAGTTGGTAAAATTTCAAACACAACAGTACAATAAGCGAACAAATTAAGATTAACATTGTAAACTGACAGTTCAATAAAAACAGCTCTTGTGTGTGAATCAATCCAATTGAGTGATTGTAAATTTTCAATATCTTTTCTAAGCTGATCTAAGCTTTTTTCTCTTGACCTAAGATTAAAAGTATATCCTCCACCAAAATAAGTAGTATACTCGCCAAAATATGGATAAACTTCTAATTTTGAAGAGCTTTTGTACAAAAATGAATCAAAGTATTCTGAATAAATTTCATATTGTGAATTAGATGACACATTCGATGACCATTTGAGTCCATATGATTCTCTGTCTTGATTTAATACATCATAGTCATCATAGCAAAAACTTTTCAATTTAAGTCCATCACATTTTTGTTTTCTGACGCGCAATTGTCTCAATAAAGGAAAACTTAGCAAATAGCTATTTCTGTCGGACATTAGATCGTCTTTTGTTTGACTATACAAACATTTAACAAAACTATTCTTAATCCAATCATAAATATGCTCAATTTTGGTCAAATTTTCCAAAGTTTTTTCACCACCTAGAACATTTTTTAAATTTTGCTGATATCTAAACGACCTCATGTCTTTATTTGAATAACAAACTAAAAATAATACAAGTAGAAACAAAGAATAGCATATTATTTCTTTTAAAATATTTGTGGCTTTTTTGTCTCTCAAATATTTTTCTTTAATCTTTGCTAACTCAGCTGGTTGTGTCAAATTGAGACGAGTTTTATAGTATGTGCTTTGGTCAATTTGTTCTTCTGTATGTGGATTCTCTTCAAAATTAGCAAAGTTATCTGCTTTGCGAAATATGAGAACCAAAAGAAAAGTGATAGCTGCAACTTGAATTGGTTGAGTTATGACAAATGAAGTAAAAATAGAAAATAAAAAAGAAGACAGCCATTTGGCAACTTTTTCATCTCCTAGTGAAATGCCTTTGACAATTATGAAAAACAGAGAAATTGCTGAAAACGCAATTGAGAGCATGTAGGCAATTATTTTAAACCACCAAGGAAATTCAAGTTTTTTCTTTTTATCTTTTTTTTCTTTTTTCAAACTTTGTTTATACATGTCTGCTTTGGTTGTCTTGGCTTTGGAGCGTCTAAATAGCTGAATTAGCAAAAAACTAGGTGGAAAACATATCAAATTTGTCATAATTCCAATTCCAATTTGTTGAGGAGTGATTGTAAACTGACCAGTCTTTGGAGTGGTGTCAGCTTCATAGTAAATTATATTGGCCAACATTGAAATAAATAGAAGAACACAAGCACATGTTAATCTGTCCAAACGAGTGAATGTACTCAATGTAGGTTTTACTACAATCGATAGCCATAAATGACCATCGCTAAGTTTATCTTTTGTTCCACGCTTAATCAAATAACTCAAATTTTTAAGCTCTTCTTCACCAGCTACATGCAAATGTCTATCAACAAGTCCATCATTTTTATCTAGAGCAAACCTAAAAGTTAAATTTCATTATTAATCGATCAAAATTTATTTTTAAATAAAAATTTTTTAGATTTTTAAATAACATGATAATTTTCAGAATTTTAGATAAAAGTCAATATGCAAAAAATATGACGATAAACTTGAATGGTTTTCTTTTGAAGATTATGTCAAACAATTAAATGCTTTGCCTTATGTAAGGTTCTACAAAACTCAATGTCAGTTAGGCAAATGTTCGTGTCTGCATTGGTACAAAAACTACATATGCATACACGTAATTGCATGGATTTGTCCACCGACATTCAACGGCTCTTGTAAATCTAAGACCATAAAGCAAAAATATAGATGATAGTAATGAAAACATTCAAGTTGATGATTTTCAAGCTTTAAAGCTTACAACAAATATATTTAGTAGATTTGAGGCTAATAACAATAAAATTTAATATTCGTTCAACCTATTTCATCAATAATAATCACAAGCATAATTTCAAACGAACCTTCAAAAAGAGGACTCCCACAAAACAAAAATACTAAATTGTGAATTTCTTTGCTAATATTTTTAGTCTTTTTTTTATAGTATTTTATCTACTACTTAATTTATTAAATAAGCTACGAAAATAATAATTTACCTTTTTTTTTTAGATTAACAATGAAAAATAATGATTAATAAGCTTACCATTTTTCACATAAGAAAATAAAATTTTCATTAGTCTGTAGATCAGTAACAATAATATGCTTTAAATACCATGAAGATTCTTGGCGATTTATAGCCGAATTGTCATGAAAAACTCGACAAAGAAACAAGCTTCCAAGAGGCTTGTCGACACTCATTATGAAAGTGTCTGTGGAACTTCTTTGAAACAAATGTTTATTGTCTTTTTCTTCTGCAGATTTCAATTCTCTTTCAAATGACTGTGAATTCATGCCATACAAATTGATTTTGACATTAGATTTTGTACCAGCATCGTTTCTCGAACCAGTAAAAACATTTATTTCATAGAAATAATTGCAATCAATAATATTATCCTTCATAATATACACTTTCTTTTTTGTTTTATCTTTTCTATCCAAATAAAAGCAAACTATTGACATTATTAAATAGATCGAACAAACAACAATGACTGTGATGTAAATAGTTGGATTTTGTACAAAAGAAGAATTTGCAAAAACATCTTCAAAATCTATTTCAGCTGGTAAGACTATGAAGCTTCCAGCAAAATCAGTCAAATGTGTTGACCGACAATTTGTCTCATATATATCACTTTCTTGATCTAGCAATTCTAAACCATCTGAAATCCAATCACCCGAATTGGTATCAAAATAAAAACATTCACTTGAATATACTCGATAAAGAAAATCATTTTTTAGAGTTAAATTTTCAAAAGTTGAATTTAAATAATTGCTTCTATTCAAACAATAGACTCCATCTAATTCACTTAAACCAAAATAAATATTTTTTACTTCTTTTTGTGATTGAAATTTTTGTATTCTATTTGAATTAATTGAAATTTGAAAATAATCCTTTCCAAAATTTAAATCTGTTTCACATAAGATTTTAATATCATCATAAGTTAAACTAGCAAAATTTGGTTTGGTGCCATATCCGATTAAAAGCAAGTATGAAGATTGATTTAGTGATTTAATTTGTAAATTAATTGTTGAATTTGAATCACCTAAATTCACATTTATAATTGCATTTGATTTTTCTTTGATAGATTGCGAATAAAAATGTTTAAAATCAGTTTCATTTGTGTCTAAATCTCGATTTATTTTTATTCTAAAATCAGAGTTATTTATTTTAATCTCTTGGCTATCTTGATCAAAAAGACTCAAACTAACCATTTTAGAGTTATTTAGATAGTGATTTTTGTTGTTGATTATCTTTGGTATTGAAAGACTTCTTACCATTAAAAAACTATTTGTAAAATTTAGCTGTGGTAGAGTAAATCCTCCAGCATTAAGGCTTAAATTTTTGTTTGCCACTTGTTTTTTGGACATGCGTCCAATTTTTACCTGAACACTTTTGGATTTAATTTCAGTTTCATGATTCATACTCAAATGCAGAGAAGATATGTTGACCATATTGTCTAATACAATCGAAGTTGATTGATATATGTCCAATATTTTGTCCGATTTTAAATTGTCAACACTCAATAAAACATTGGCTGCTGAATCAACTATTTTATCGGCTGCTTGTTTAAGAAACTCGAACCCATTGCTAGAAGCAAGTTCATTCAATTTTCTAGATAGCTCCAAAGTTTTATTCATCGCTATAATTGCCGAATGTTCGGTTGTTTCAAGCAAATTTTCAGTTAAAGTTGACACAACTGAAGATATCAATTTAATGCTGCTTAAATCTTCTGCTTTGAAATCACTAGTTAGTTGAAAAAATTTATCTTTAATTATATAATTATTTGCTGAATTATCTATTTGTTCTTTTAACAATATTGTCATTGCAATTATGTCTCTGCATGCCTGTTGTAGTTCGTCATTTTTAATTTTTTCTAAAAATTCAGAATTTTCAGGATCATTAACAAGCTTATTGGTAAAATATTCTAGTATTTCATGTTTAACCTCGACGATCACAGGTTTTTCTATTTGATAGATGGCTATAGCATCAGAGTCATCAATTATTTGTACAAAAATGAACATTTTGTAATCATTGCTTTTTAGACCTTGTGGTAATTGAGTCACCAAGTGTCCATTTTGGTTGTAACCCAATGCTATAGGACTAGATCCATCAGAATAATTGGCAAAATACTCATAGCGAGCTACAAATCCATCATTGTCAAGCCAATTTTTGCATTCAATTCGAAAATATGTAAGCAAAGCGAATCCATTGTATTTGTTGAGTTCACAAGAGCCATTATAGGGTTTTTCGTTAATTTTCAAATTTAGATAAGTAAATCCCAAAGCAGATGAATTTTTAAAGACAGTTTCAATGTCTACTTCTACTCTCCAAAAAATAGCGTCTTTGATCAAATCAAAAATTCTACTTCGAATTGTGAACTCTTGGTCGTTTTCACCATAGGTACATGAATCCATGAGAGATCGATTGACCAAATTCCATTCAGTTAGCTCATCAAATCGATAAAATAGTTTATGGGTGAAAAAAGTTTCTTGGGCATTGTCACAGCCATCTATGCAGCTACTAAGCAAAGTCAACTGAAAAGCAGAATTTATTTTGGTATACTCTCCATAAGTCTTGCAAAATTCTTTCAAGCGACAACTAAAATTATTTTAAAATTTTTTTAAAATATTTATAAATAAAATATGAGACTACCAGAAATTATTTAGCAATATTTTAAAATAATAATTTATTGAAAATAACTTAGTAATTAAGCTTCTTTAGAAACAAAATCAATCTGTTTATTTAATTTTGTTAACTTATTTGAAAAATTTAAATTTTTTTTTTAATAAATGCTAATATCTTTCTGTTTTTATTAATTTATTAAAAAAATTTTTACGTTAAAGTTGCAACTGGAATTTCTATGACTTCTAATTTTTCCACTCTAATAAACTGATGATAAACTTTACCTTGATGAGCTGTAGTCACCACAAATAAATAGGTCTCTTTTTCATTCATTTGAAGTGTATTGTTTTTTACAGTCAAAATTTTTCCACTTGAATCAAAATAAAAATCATCTGCTGAAACAAAACAATTATTTTTTGTCGGTAAGCTTTTTTCTCTTGACCAAAATGCCTTTAAGTCATCATCACTGGTTAGATTTATTTGACTAAGTCTATCAGGTATAAAAGTCTTATTGACTAGTGTGCAAAAAAACTGATATTCAAGGTTTTCCGTCTTTTCCAAAAAATCCACATCATATGCATATTTTAAGGGGTTTAATTCCAATATTTGTTTTTGACCCATTCTAATAAAATCCAACCCATTTTCCAAACAAAAAAGAGCAATGCCACCTGGAATTACTTCAATAAAGAGTTCAACTAGATGTGTTATTTCATTTTCCAAATCAGTTAAGTAACCAGTGTCAATTTTCACATATATCCAATGGACGAGTTTGTATTTTCCATACGGAAGTGTGTTGCTTGGAATTACCAATTGACTGAAATTTACCGTTGGGTTATTTCTCAACAATATTGGCTCAGAAGAAAAATTAGCGTCTGATAATTGTGGATAAATGCTCCATGATTTATTTATTGTGAGTTTTTGAACAAAATTTAAAAATAAACTAACTTTAAGCTTAATTATTTCATATCGAAATATTTTTTTTGGATTAAGAATATCAACTGGCAATCCAGTAGTGTCTAATACAGATGGAAATTCAGGCTCTAAAATATTAACAAAATAAATATCTAAAAATTAAATGCAAATAAAATTACTAAAAACACAGTTTGACTGAAGATCGGACAGAAAATAAGTTTCATGACTTGAATTACATGTTGAATTTTCATTAATATAAGCTTTTAGTTTGAATAAAAAAATTAGTTTTTTTTTCATTTTAATAATTTTTTTAATTTTATAAATTTTTTCTAAGAACTTTGAAGCATTTTTCAGCTTAGGTGGAAATTCATAAGTAAATTTGTGCTACCCTAATTCATCAATTGATGATAATGAGGTGAAAATTACTAAAATTAAAATTTTTAATCTTCTATTAAATTAATTATTTAGTACAAATGCTAAAAAAAATTATTGTTTTTTTTTTCACCATTTTGCTCAATTCTAAATAAAAAATAATTTATTGATTTATAAAAATTTTATTTGAAAAAGCTAATAAATATTATTTTAATATAATTGAGCCGCTTATAAATAATGAGAATTTAGAAAGAGAAAAGGTTATGGGTAAAAAATGGCATTAATAAATAATGTGTATCCAAAATTGAACCGTATCATCAAGAGCATGTTTAATCAATGAAAAAACTTGGATTTTTTTTACTTTAATTTAAATTTTCAGTATTTTAAATATTTTGATTAGTAAAATTTACCAGTATAATATATATATATGATCTATATTTAGTTAAAAATGAAAGTTAATTATTTAAATTTTTATTTAATAATTTATCAACCGAATTTTCGGTCTCACCCCCTTAGCAAAAGGGGTTAATGAGGTTACGGTTAACTCAGAATGGACTTAATAAAAAATATTTTAGTTTAATTTTTGTTTTGTATTGATAGCTTTCCATATCATGCTTATCTAAGCTATTTGGTATCTAAGTTTCTTGTGAAAATTTAATTTAGTGCATTAACCCATTTAGGCAAATAGGTAATTTGATAATTTTTGGGACCTTTTACAAAAACATAAATTTTGACATTATTGATCAGGTTCTATGAAAAAAGTAATGTTATTTTCCCAATCCTCGATATTTTTTCTACCTACAATGCTGCTATAAAAACAAAATTTTTATTTTTATCTTGCCGTATATTTTAAACAAAAAAAAATTCATTCCATTCACACATTAAATAATTGCCCCATCTTACTATAAGTATTTTTTGATTAATATACAGTCGATCATTAATTAATAGTGCCAATGAGTATTTGATTTACATGATGGGTGTAATGATTAATTTTTTGGGAATATACTAGTACCGATTAGTATTTTAATAAAAATGATAAAAAAGGATAGAAAAAAAAGAAAAATGTTTAAATTTATAAAATGTACCAGCATAGAAATGTTCAATTTTGCAAATAAAAATTTTAAATTATACAAAATATTCTAATGGCATCAATTATTCGAGAGTATGTCTTGGATGATGAAGTGGATTTTCCAGCTCAACCAAGAGCAAAACGAAACCGCTAGTGGATAATGGAAGAAAAGTAATCAATCAAAAGAGCATCATTGGCAAAGAAACGAAGAAAGAGCGTCGGGCTACTATTATAAAATAATAGTCAAAATGGAATAAGAAATTATAATAGATGAAATAAAGCTAAATTGAGAGATGCTCAGTGTCCAGCTGGAGTTTACTTTTTGTTCAACAGCAACAGTGACTAAGTCATTTTTTTCTGATCTAATAATTTAAAAAAATACTGGTAATATTTAAATAGTTTACTCATCATTTTATATTAAATACTGATCATAAAATTTATTATACTAATCAATTAATTTTAGGTAATTTTTTTTGCACTGATATTCAAGTAATCCAAATTATTGGTAAGTTATTCTTAATATTATTTTTTTTTAGATTGTGTGTTAATTATTTAAAATTTACATCAGATAAGTCTTACAAAAATTTATTTTCTTTTCTTCATAGCTATATCAATTGGCTTTAAAGAAACTTTTGAGTAAAAATTTCATAGTGAAAATTCATAATAAAAGCACATTTCTTAAATTAACATTCAATAAACTTTATTTTTATGCCTGCAAAATTTTTTTCATACAGAATTATAAACTAACAGATGAATCATACAAACAGAACAGAACAAACAAATTCAAAAAAATTGAACAAACAAATTCAAAAAAATCGAATTGAATTATCATAAATTATGGAGGAAAACTTTATTGACACTGGGTCAACCTTACAAAGGACTCCCCAAAATACCAGACAACAGACTGTATGTATGATATCCGAGACGTCAAAAAGACCAAAAAGATCAAATCTTAGTACTGATCAGAGCCCCGTCGAGCCTCGTTGCGTCGATATGACCGAGTTTGCAATTTGGAAGAATCGAGTGATAGTTTTAGAGGATCTCAAATGGATTGTCAAATCAAAAGATATAGTTATAGAAGAACTCTCAAAAAAAATTGAAAACCAAGGTCAGATAATTGAAAAACTGACAAAAAGAGTGCAGCAACTGGAAAGTACAGATAACGAAAAATTCAATGAAAGAACCGTACAGATAGAAGCGAAGTTTAATGAACGAATTGCTGTAGTAGAATCAAAAATGGGTGTTCAAACATCGGGACTAGAAGAAAATGATGAAAGCAATGTTGAAATGGCTTCGTTACAGCGAAGTCCCAAAACTGGTTCGGCCTTACGTTGGTCATCTATTGTTGCTCAGCTACCTGGCGGTGGTGAAGGAAGAGAAAAATTAAGACAATCTCAGCCTCTACAGTCTCAGCAGATAGATATGACGAATTCTGTCCTTGCAGAGAATCAAGCAAGAGAAAGTAAAAAGGAATGTCTAATTGTGTTTGGTTTAAAGCAAGAGTCAAACATAGATGTTGTTGAACAAGTCAGAAATCTTTTCCAAGTTATAGGTGTGAACACAAATAACATCGAGCATGTGAGGAGATTCAGACAAACGAACTCAAAAAGTGTTCCTCCGATTTTTATCCGTCTCAAAAAGGGCGTTGATAGAAATGGTGTCTTGGCGGAAGCCAAAAAGTTGAGAAAAACTGAAGGTCATGCTGAAGTGTATATTGTCCTGACCGAACAGAGTGCGAAAGAAGGTTAGAGAAGCAACTGAGAGATAGAAGGGAAGTGCTCAACAAGGAGGAAGAGAGTAAGAATGAAGGGAGGCATTACCGATGGGTCATCCGAGGCAATGAGCTCCGAAGAATTAAACAAACGTCAACAAATACAGCAGATAAGTAGCAATATAATTGTTAATAAGAATTATAGAAAAACTGAGAAGAATTTTAAAGTTAAAAATAATTATGTAATCAATGATAATAGAATAGTTAGGGGGAGTGGTGGATCTTTTTATAGCCAGGACAATGAAATTTTTGGGTCGCCTTTATTAAATTGTAGTTTAGATAAGAAAAGGATAAGCTTTTGTGAACCTTTTCTCACTTGTATTTATACAAATGCCACCTCACTCAACAACAAACTTACGGAGCTTGTTGTACGGTTGGATAAGTTGGATAGGCCACATATTGTATGTGTATCTGAGACTTGGTATTCAGAGTACTCGATACCATGTATATCTGGATATACTTTATACCGAAGAGACAGAATAGGGCGTGGAGGTGGAGTTTGTATTTATGTGAGAGATGATCTGTCTTCGATGGAAGTGACCTGTAGAGTTCTATGTGCAGATGGTGTTGAACAGATATGGTGTGGAGTGAGAAGTGGTGCAGAAAGTTTGTTGGTGGGATGCATGTACAGACCACTTAAAAGTAATGGTTTTGTCACTATGTGTGTGAATGATTCATTAAAAGAGGCAAGGAAAATGATAGAGAATAAAATATATGATGCTGTGGTAGTATGTGGAGATTTCAATTTTCCAGAAATCAGCTGGACATGTGATGGCGGAAATTCCAGTGGAGAAAATGAAATGCGGTTCTTGGAAGGCTTAGATGAATCGTATATGATTCAATGTGTGGATTTTCCAACATTTATATATGGGAAAAATGGTGATTCAAGTTTACTTGATCTACTGTTAACGAGTGAGCCTGAAAGAGTTCTGGAAGTCAGGTTTTTGCCACCACTAGGTGAAGCGGAGAAGGCTCATGTGGTGTTAGAGTGGAAATTTGCAATGAAAAATGTGAGCACAATATTTACGGAAAAAAAAAGAAAAAACGTAAGAAAAGCTGATTTTGACCAAATCAATACTGGTATGAGGTCAGTGGACTGGAAAAAAGAATTTGTTGGATGGAATGTTAGTGAATGTTATGCAATTTTTTTGAATGAGTATCTGCGACATTATGAGAAACATGTACCGGAGAAAAGAGAGAATTTGCGTAAGAGCGAAAAATTGATGAACTACGAGATTAATAGAGTGATAAAACTTAAGCATCGAGCTTGGTACAAGATGAAAGCATGTAATAAAAGTTCATTTGAAAAATGTAAATATTATTATGGAAAAGTTTGTAGAGAGTTAAGACAGGAATTAAGAAAAGTTAAATCGGATTATCAGAACAGACTGTCTAAAAAAGCAAAAAGTGATCCGAAACTAATTTATGCCTATGTAAGAAGCAAAATGGGAGTAAAGGAAGAAATAAGAATGTTAAGAACAAAAGAGGGTGAAGTAACGAGTGACAAAAAACTGATAGCTGAGCTATTAAATGATCAGTTTCATTCAGTCTTTAATAAAGAAACCAATGATAATATGCCTTATTTTCCTTTAGGTACATCATCTACTTTCGATATTGAGAATGTCATACAGGAGCTAAACGAGGAACAGATTGAACGGAGACTAGAGAAATTAAATGGCAACAAATCGATGGGCACAGACCAAGTACATCCACTGATACTGAAAAACT